>JASPKZ010001453.1:0-52352 GCA_030220185.1 Diploptera punctata | reverse complement strand
AATGACCCCGAATTCATATAAAATTCCACATTAGAAACGCCTTTAATACAAGTCCTGTACTATACTTTAGAAAATGCGTATAATACCGTATTTAGTATTCCGTTCTTTGGAAACCCCAATTCTCACTACTAGATTTTCATGACTGGGCCTGACGCATAGCTCCATACAATTTTTCTAATGTGCCTGACTGGAATATCAGGCACTCGAACCAGAAACCGAGTACACTGTTAAGTTGCCCCCCTCCCTTTAATAAATGCTATATCATGTGTTTTTTTTCCACTTTCCGTTCATTTTCAACGTCCGTGTACCAAGATATTCGAAATGTTTCACGTTTTGAAGAACTTGATCTCTGTAGTCCATTCCTCTGTTCTACCATAAACCGTCCCAATTTTTAAAATGTCATTGTTTTTTGTCTTACTAGCATTTACAGTCAATCCCCAATTCCTACAGTATATTTCCAGTAGTCAAGACCTCTTTGCAATCCCTTGATTGTCTTGGAACAGATAATTAAATCGATCTGCATACAACAGGACTGGGATTCTAACATTTCCTATCTCCGGAGCCTCAATTTCTCCTTCTAGCATTACGTCTACAATATATCAACGAATAGATTAAATAGCATTGGTGATAAAATGCAACCTTGTCTCCACTCCCCGATTGGCTTCGCTGCTCTCTGTAATGTGCCCTTGGTCTACTTTTATACAAAATTTAACATAATTTATAAATGGACATTAAAGCATGTATCATTTTACGAGACAATCCTTTCCGATTTAATTTTTCCCAAAGTGCGCTTCGGTCCACAGTATCAAATGCCATCTTAAAATCAATGAATGCACAAAATAATTTACCCCCCTTCATTTTCAGATTGTCATCAATTATGTTCTCAGAACAAATAGGTTGTCCACCGTGGAGTACCCTTCTCTAAAACCTGCCTGATATTTTGAGAGCCTATTGTTCTCTTTTAGCCCATTGTCTGATTCGTTCGTAAAGTACTTTAACAATATATTTTTACGAACACTGACAAGAGACAAAATTCCCTATAACTTTCTGGTATCTGTGCCCCACCTTTCCCTTTGTTATAGCGGTTGGATGACACCTGTCGCCCAGGCTTCCGATAATCTCCTCCATTAAAAAGTTTGTTGAACGCAGTTTTCAAAACGTCTAATAATTTATGGATGATATCATATTTTTCAAGAATTCCCTGGTATTCCATCAATTCCAGGTGTTTACCATTCTTTTAAACATTTAATGGAAGAAACCACTTCATTTTTTCGAAATATCCTGATCCAGTAATTGAATATGAAATTGGGTCAGGGATCTCAACTATATTTCCTTGATTATATCTTAACCTCTCATTTCCAACACCCTATCAAAGTAACTTCTCCATTCCCCTGGCGTTATTCTTGTCCGATTTATGGACTTTACTTTGAGTTCCCTTATCGCTTTTCCATATGTCCGCAATGTTCCCACTTTCAGTCGCGACTCTCATTTCTTCGGATTTCTTATTTGCCATGCTAGTTTTGTTTCTGCCAATAAGTCTTTATATTCCTTTCTCTCTTGCGCATAATTTTTTCTGCTTTCATCTGTGCTTTCTTTTTCTAAACTTTAAAAGACTACTTTCGACAAATTTCTTCTTCTCTCTACATGCATTATTGTACCACCCTTTATCCTTCTGGTTCATTGCAGTATTTAACCTTGAATTTTTCCCCGCTTTTTGAAAACATTCTGTCAAAGTTTTAATAATTTCCTCCCCGCTAAGATCATTTAATTGCAGGTCATAATTGGTACTAGTGTAAAGAAAAATAAACAAAAACAGCAATAACATTACAATTACATAAAGAAAACACAATAAAAAATAATACCATTAAATAATAACACAATAGCATCATACACTAAAAATATTAACATTACAATTACATAAAGAAAACACAATAATATTACAATTAAGTAATAACACCATAGCAATAACATTACAGTTACATAAAGAAACAAAAACACAAATAATAATATTACAATTAAATAATAACACAATAGCATTATACACTAAAAACATTAACCTTACAATTACATAAAAAACACAATAATATTACAATTAAGTAATAACACAATAGCATTATACACTAAAAAAACATTAACATTATAATTACATAAAGAAACACATAATATTACAATTAAATAATAACACAACAGCATTATACACTAATTAATTTATATATAATTGTTAATAATTAATGGTATTGCATTTTGATAACATATATTTATTTCATGAATGAGTGTTTGTCCTTATTTTTTTCGCGTTTTGTCCAGAAATTTACCAAGGTTTATCCAATTTTCTGGATTTACCAATAAACTCGTAGCATGCCAATCTTTCCCGATTTGAATTTAGAAATCTTTCCGGTAATAACTGACGTCTCCATATCTCTAAATCATTACATTGTCCTAAATATATGTATCTCATTTTCAAAGTTCCCGCACATTGGACATATTCGCATATCGTGATCGTCGCTAATTTTTAGAAATTTCCATGCCCATAGCCTAAACCAAGCAAGCCCTGATCTCTCCTTAAATCCTAGGTTGAGTATATACGATTCTTTTCCCCAGACGTGTTTTTAGGTCTCTTTGTAAACACAGTGAGCGTTTTCCTGTACATTCGGCGAAGGTATCTTGTTGGTTTACATCTAAGTACCTCCTCCTTAATTTTCTCCACACGTTCTTGCGATTTTCAGTCCCTTTTTACCCATATCCAGCCCATCCCATCTTTTGGAGTTCTCTCCTAACCTCGTCTGCCCAAAATTTAACATCTATGTTTTTAATTTGGTGGTCGTAGCAAATGGCTCTAAGAAATTGTTTGTTCACCTTGGATTACTCGCAAACCAGTATTTGAGTACACGAATTTTACAGTTAATGTCGTCCTGGAATGACCCGAATTCATATAAAATTCCACAGTTAGAAACGGCCTTACTAAGTCCTGTAATATACTTTAGAAAATGCGTATATACCTTATTTAGTATTTCCGTTCTTTGGAAACCCAAATCTGACTACTATAGTGCATGACTGGCCTGACCATAGCTCCATACATTTTTTCTAATGTGCTGACTGGAATATCAGCACTCGACCCAGAATACCGAGTACACTGTTAAGTTGTCCCCTCCCTTTAAATAATGCTATATTAATGTGTTTTTTCCACTTTCCGTTCATTTTCAACGTCGTAACCAAGATATTCGAAATGTTTCACGTTTTGAAGAACTTGATCTCTGTATTTCCATTCCTCTGTTCTACCATAAACCGTCCCATTTTTAAATGTCATTGTTTTTTGTCTTACTAGCATTTACAGTCAATCCCCAATTCCTAGAGTATATTTCCTGTAGGTCAAGACCTCTTTGAAATCCCTTGATTGTCTTGGAACAGATAATTAAATCATCTGCATACAACAGGACTGGGATTCTAAACATTTCCTATCTCCGGAGTCCTCAATTTCTCCTTCTAACATTATGTCTACAATATCATCAACGAATAGATTAAATAGCATTGGTGATAAAATGCAACCTGTGTCTCACTCCCCGATTGGCTTCACTGCTCTCTGTAATGTGCCCTTGGTCCTACTTTTGATACAAAATTTAACATATTTATAAATTGACATTAAAAGCATGTATCATTTTACGAGACAATCCTTTCCGATTTATTTTTCCCAAAGTGCGCTTCGTCCACAGTATCAAATGCCATCTTAAAATCAATGAATGCCACAAAATAATTTACCCCCCTTCATTTTCAGATTGTCATCAATTAATGTTCTCAGAACAAATAGGTTGTCCACCGTGGAGTACCCTTCTCTAAAAACCTGCCTGATATTTTGAGAGCCTATTGTTCTCTTTAGCCCATTGTCCTGATTCGTTCGTAAAGTTACTTTACAATATATTTTTCTCGAAACACTGACAAGAGACAAATTCCCCTATAACTTTCTGGTATCTGTGCCCCACCTTTCCCTTTGTAAGGCGGTTGGATGACACCTGTCGCCCAGGCTTCCGGATAATCTCCTCCATTAAAAAGTTGGTTGAACGCAGTTTTCAAAACGTCTAATAATTTATTGGATGATATCATATTTTTCAAGAATTCCCCTGGTATTCCCCATCAATTCAGGTGCTTACCATTCTTTAAACCTTTTAATGAGAGAAAACCACTTCATTTTTTCGAAATATCCTGATCCAGTAATTGAATATGAATTGGGTCAGGGATCTCACAACTATATTTCCTTGATTATATCTAACCTCTCATTTCCCAACACCCTATCAAAGTAACTTCTCCATTCCCCTGGCGTTATTCTTGTTCGATTTATGGACTTTACTTTGAGTTCCCTTATCGCTTTCCATATGTCCGCAATGTTCCCACTTTCAGTCGCGACTCTCATTTCTTCGGATTTCTTATTTTGCCATGCTAGTTTTGTTTCTTGCCAATAAGTCTTTATATTCCTTTCTCTCTTGCGCATAATTTTTTCTAGCTTTCATCTGTGCTTTCTTTTCTAAACTTTAAAAGACTACTTTCGACAAATTTCTTCTTCTCTTCTACATGCATATTGTACCACCCTGTGTCCTTCCGGTTCATTGCGTATTTAACCTTGAATTTTTCCCCTGCTTTTTGAAAAACATTCTGTCAAAGTTTTAATAATTTCCTCCCCGCTAAGATTAATTAATTGCAGATCCTGTATTAGCGTTTCCAAACTCCTGTTCAATTCTTCTCTCAGATCCTCGATCCACCTGAAACGGATAATTGGCCGCAATATTGGTTGCCAACATCATCATTAACTGTCTCACTATATATATATATATATATATATATATGGTATGATAAGAAAAATAAATGCCTGGACGGGATTCGAACCCGGTTCTCTGAGTCTGTACCTCAGTGTGATATCTCCATTACACCACCAGGCGAATCCAATTCAAACATTTATTTTTCTTATATATGTATTATATATATATATATATATATATATAGATATTCCATTCTCTGTTGAAGATCTGTTTTGTTGTTTCAGTTGAAGTCGCAATTATCAGTGGTTTGTGTACCCAACACACTCGCATGAATGTGCACTCCGAACGAAGCAATACAGCTGAGTAGCAGTGTTTACCTTGTCAGCTTTCACGACATAAAGTTGAATAATAGGAGAGGGCCATCTTTTCACAAATAATGTTATTTATTTTTTTATTTATTTATTTTATTTAGCCTGGTGAGCACCGTTTAAAACTTCTATACTAGAAGTTATGATGCTAAATACAACTATTACAATATTCATTACGAATCACAAGGTAAATAAACCAATTATTTCTTTTCCCCTAATGTAAAAATAAAAAAGCATAAATGGTAAAGTACAACGCTGCTAGATCCCGCAACACACATAAGCAGTGACGATTTTTTTTTCATGTGTGATTCAATAAAAAATGGATGTAACGTATTTCAATCGAGTTGAAGATAAAACTTTTTACTACTTGTTTACACTATGGTGTAAACTAACTTTTTAGAACTTAAAATAAATAATAGTTTATACAAAATAAAACAACACGCTTTATTAGAAACCGAACTAAAAAATGAAAAATAATTTTAATTTCCAACACGCTTGGGATAAAATTAAAGTGGTCAACAAAAAAATAATCTCCAACACATCTAGAATAAAACTAGAGTTATCTACAAAAACATAATTTTACCATCGAAAGCGTGGGGAGCTCTATATTAATTAATCATCACCATCATCATCATCTGCATTCATGGATTAGGTCTGTTGACCCGTTCCGACTTCAGCCCATCTCTTTCTAGGTCTGCCCACGTCGCGGGTGCCTTTAGGTTTGTATTTTGTTATTTGTTTTGGATATCTATCTTCATTCATTCTGTCTATGTGTTGCTTCCATGTTTGTCTATATGTATCTATTTTATCAGTTATTCAATATTTCAAGTTCCTGTCTTATTTCTGTGTTCTTGATTCTGTTTTCCTTAGTGCACCCTTTAACAGATCTCAAAATGTCATATATTAATAATATATTTGATAATAAACAGATATTGGTAAAAGTCTCTAAGAAGAAAACGTAAAAACTATAAAAAGCACCCCTCGCTTTTGATGGTAATTTTTTTTTGTAGGTAACTGTAGTTTAATTTTAGATGAGTTGGAGATGATTTTTTTGTTGACCACTTTAATTTTATCCCATGCGTGTTGTAAATTAAAATTATTTTTCATATTTTAGTTCGGTTTTCTAATAAAGCGTGTTGTTTTAGTTTTTTTTATATTATTTATTTTTATTTTTTAGTTTGGTTTTCTAATAAAGCGTGTTGTTTTAGTTTTTTTAAACTAGTAGACCTATTTATTTTTTTTATTTTTTAGTTTAATTGTCATAAACCGCAATCCTATGAAAATGTAATTGCTTAATACTCTTCTAAAAAATCCTCCGGGTCGGATTTGAATCAGCAACCTATGGATTACTGAAATTATATACCACTACAGTCCACCGCTCTACCAACTGAGCTCTTACAACGATTGGCTGAAAAGTTGATAAGTCCGCAACCTATTATATCTGTATTTATTTGTATGATTTTCTGATGATTCTGGTCAGGATTTTCGAAAAACACTTTATGAAATTATTGTATTTTCATGGATCCTTTACAAGTATACAAAGTTTAAAGTCGATCCAATGTTTTTAAGTGGGTGAAAATCGTGTTCAAAGAGTTCGTTACATAAATTCAGGTCCATTACATTGACAGATACAGGTGAAGCTAATATAAAGCGTGTAGAAATGAATGTAATGTATTTTCAATCAAGTTGAAAATAAACGTTTTACTACTTGTTACACTATGGTGTAGACTTAACTTTTAGAATATAAAAATCCGTCCCTATTCGTTAAACTATGAAGACGTAAAATACCTCAAGCTATACAGAGAAGAAGGAGTAGATAACCCCACATTGGTGAATTTTATACATGTAGTTTAGTTAGACTCGTGCGGTTCGTTTCTCATGTGAAATTCAACGTAAAAGTTAGTTTGAAAACAGAATACAAACTTGAGGCATGGAAATAATCTCTCCAGTCTTTGATCCACGAATTTCATTTTATAAACAAACAACAAGGTTCAAGTTTGTAATTAAGTCAGTTTGAGAAATTTTACTAAAGTTCGGTAGATGGCAATAAAAGTGCTCAGTCGCTCTCGAAGCTCTTTCATTGTGCGACAGATAAATGGGCTTCTCAGAAGATGTCACATACTCTGTCGTCTAGGCAACACACCAGGACACTCTCTCCTTCTCTTTCACCTTCGCTCTTATGGACACTCGATAAGGGCTTCATTGATCTTGCACCGTCATTTAGGTCAGGGTGTTTCCACTGCAGTGGTTTTAAAGTGCATTATTATTTTCATCTTCAGACTAATTACAATTAACTCATTAAATTACATTTACACGCTTTATATTAGCATGATCTATATCTGTCTATCTATGTAACGCTAACTTTCAACACGATTTTCACCCTCTTAAAAACATTGGATCGACTTGAAACGTTGTATACTCTTAAAGGACCAATGGCAATACAATAATTTCATAAATTGTTTCTAAGATCCTGGCCAGGATCATCAGGGCATCAAAAAATAAAACCCGGTATAATAGGTTGCGGTCTTATCGACTTTTTAGTCCATAAATATTCATCGGATTCCGGTTTATGACAATCAATTAAACTGAACATTAAAAAAATAATAATAGTTTAAAAAACTAAAACAACACGCTTTATTAGAAAACCAAACTAAAAAAAAATAAAAAATAAATAATAGTTTAAAAAACTAAAACAACACGCTTTATTAGAAAACCGAACTAAACAATGAAAAATAATTTTAATTTCCACACGTTTGGGATAAAATTAAAGTGGCCAACAAAAAATTCATCTCCAACACATCTAGAATAAAACTACAGTTAACTACAAAAAAATAATTTAATACTTTATATCAAAGCGGGGATTTATGGTTTTTGCGGTTTTTTTCTTAGAGACTTTACTTTTACCAATATCTCTGTTTATTATCAAATATTACTAATTGATAAAGAGCACCCCACGCTTTTAATGGTAAAATTATTTTTTTTGTAGATAACTCTAGTTTTATTCTAGATGTATTGGAGATGATTTTTTTTTGTTGGCCACTTTAATTTTATACCAAGCGTGTTGGAAATTAAAATTCTTTTTAATTTGTTAGTTCGGTTTTCTAAAAGGCGTGTTGTTTTAGTTTTTTTTAAACATTATTTATTTAAATCGGTATTCCAAAATAAAATAAAATAAAAATATGTACCTTCTTAGGTCAGTGCCGTCGTCCTCAACTTGTAAAGAGATATGTATGCTTTATTTTACAGAAGGCCTTTCTGAATATCTATTCCATCATCAACAGGTATATTTCTTCGCTACATTTGTTGAGATGTTCTCGATGATGCTTTAATGTAGTGTTGTCCGTAACTGAAGTGTTCTTTCTGACGATATCGTATAGCGGGTTGAATTTTATTAGTACTGACTCGGTATTTCAGTTATGGCTATTATGGGTAAAGGTCCGATTAGATTCAAAATTGTAAAAGAAGGCATAATACTGAAGTAAATTTCACATTTTAACTATCTTGGAAGTCACATATCTTATAAGAATGATTAAACTTACTACACCAAACTGTACAGCCCGCAACAGCCTAGAAGGTCTTTGGGCTGCCAGCCGGCTATTAGCCTGGTATCTATATGTGTTAATCACGGAGATAGATGATCATCCTGCCAGTGTAGGGGTCAGCATGACGGGTCCCCAGCCGTTATAACTGTTTTTAACCTGGACCCACTACTTATTGTAGCTACCTAAATTTATCACGATGCTGGGTAGGCATCGGTTTCATACTGGTCGAAATTCCATAAGAAAATGTATTTTCCCATTAGAGACTCGAACCAGCGCAAGTACCGTAGCTCTGCGCCAAGTCTTCTTGCCTTAACCACACAGCTACTGCGCGTAATATAACTGTGATAAATGCCTGCAAATAACAAAAGTTTTTAAAGTATGTGTGGAACAATCAAAAGAAGATTAAGCAACAAAACAATAAAGGACAATCCAAATTCAATAAAACAATGGTTGTAGCATCATTTTTGTTTGGTAGTGAAAGTTCGGTGCTGAATAAAAAGAATGAAAGCAGAATAAATGCATCGGGAATTAAATTTTTAAGGGAAGTTTAATTTTAAATTAAAGAGATGCTAATTGAAATACCACACTACAAGGAATTTACTTGTAAGTAATTGTAAATTACACCTCTCTTATATAAAGTTAAAAACTTAGTGAACAAAATAGGATCAATATTTAGATAGAATGGAAGAGAGGCTAATATCCAAAAATATATATGGAAAAATGTCCCTGTAGGCAAGGGATCCCAAGGAAGACCAAGAAGACGGTGTAATGAATAACCGGAACAAGCCAGACAGCCTATGCCGTGAAGTTCATGATGAAAAAGGTAATTCTAATGACATGTTATTGTTTTTACACTAATTAATTCACACACTGACATAGCCTATGTCTGAAATTCATGGCCGCGCGGACATAAGCTCTCCGCACATCCCTATTCTGAGCTAATATTTTCCAATCATTCCCTGTATAATTCACCTCACTCTAATCATGGTTATCGTCATTATCTCATCTCAGTTTTTGAATATCCACTGGTCTCTTTTCTTCTGGTTTTCCTACGATAAGTTACGGTATCATTCTCTCATTTTACATTCGTGCCACATTTTCTACCCATCGTCTATGAAACTTAACTATTCTTATTACATCTGGTTTCGCATGGCGATCCTGTATGCCATCTCTCTGTTCGTCTCTCTTCAGTCTAATATTTTCATGAGCACTTTATTCTCATGTGTGCACAACCTTTTCTCCTCCCATAAATTAGAGAAATTGTTCGCATCCATGTACCAAAACTGGGAGATATTCTTTTATTCAATGCCGCCACGCTGTCATTTCGTTATTCGGAGTTTTCCCTCACCTATAAGACAAATGTCAGGAAACGTTAGGGCCCAAACGGTCCCCTACATCATGTGGCCGTCATTATCATAAGTAATGCCACGAGTGATTTCCAAATTTTCATAAATTCACGATGTCACGAAGTGAGGAGTGAATTTATCTAGAGGATCTGAAAATTAAGAGTGGCATTTGTTAGGACTATTTAACGAATAAAATTAAGCTGTTTACTCACAAATCACTATTTAGATATAGTTATTTTAAAATATTTATATATATTTAATGTAAACGGCGATGTTTGAAAAACAAATGAGAAACGTTTCTTATGCTTCATTTGTTCTTCACTGCAACGTGATCATATTATTTATTGCCAAAGGATCGCAATATTGTAAGGATGCACCCTAGTGGAGAAAAAAATTAAACACATCAAACTGTTTATAACCAACATTATAGGTTATTAATTAATTTCTGATGTCCTATGATATTCTTCTTCACTTCCTGGTTTAGGCAAGAGTTGCCTGTTCCGTCTTCACTAATAGATCTAAGACCATCTCTTCCGAGGACGTCCGACATCTCTTCTTCCTCTTGGAAAATAATGGAAGATTTTATTTGGTAATCTACTTTCTTCCATTCTTTCTACATGTTCTTTCCACGTATCTTGTTGTTAAATATATTTTCTTTTATGGAGTAGATCTGCAGTTCTTCACGGATATCATGTCCTATGATTTAAATTTTATTTTTCTGGAACGTAAAATCCTGGGAAATAATAAGTTTAAGAAAGTGCAAACAATGGTTTCTTTTTATTGTAGTATAATCAATTACTACGAATGATTTTCTATTATATCCCGCAAACAGTATCTGTTTACATTCGTACACTATATATACAATGAGGTAGCCGTATTTCTTAGAGAGTCAGTTATTGCAATATAATTCTATAACCTGTTCAGAATATTAAAAAGGAAGAGCTTTCTTTAATATGATAAACATAATTGATAAATATCAGGTGAAACACAACTGTGATTGGTTGTAAAACAAGATAATTGAAACGTGATTGGTCATTGACTCCCATTTGGGACATGACTTGACTAGTCATCATTAACATATTCATTAAGCTTAGGATCAAGGTCTCTCCTGGCGCATCATTGCCATCATCATATACCATCGGGGCAGCGTAACCCCGCCTTCCAGGCGCCCGAACCTCAGAAGTGGGTTACAATAACGGTCATGCCAGGAGAGAATACCGGAATGTCGAAATAACAACGCAACGTGGTAACATTGAATAAAAAATATTTCTTTTGCATCTTCAGTCTTTATCTTCTCCATGTTGGAAAAGGATCTTCTAAGGAATTAATATTTAGATCAATTTGAATGCACTATTGTAAGACTGTATCTACTAGTTTGTTGTGCGGAGTCCTTAAATCATGAGCTCTGCTTGTGGTTTTAATGACACACACTTATAAATCAGAGCTGCAGAGAATGTAATGTTCTAACTTTCCCCCCCCTTCCCGAACACCCTCAAGTTGAGGCATTTAATCTGATTGAAGTTTACAACTTTACTCATATTCCCAACTCCTAATTCTACCAAGTTTCGCAACTGGTATCCACAATTTGGTTACAGATTCAGCTAGGTGCCATATGATCCGTTCCTACAATTTTATAACAAATTATGCATACTCTCTTTCTATAACAATGAAAATAATTCACGAATTAAATTAATATCCAATAACATGGCTTAATTAGAGCTAATAAAATACAAATACAAATTCTCATTGAATCGAAACAAACCCCCAAATTAAAAGCATTCATTCAAGTATTTTGCTATTTCGGGTGTCCGCAATGGAGAAACATATCAAAATTCTAGCATATGCAGACGTCCTCGTAATTATATGTGAATCAGAGAATACATTTCAAAAATCAATTTACTTAGATTGTAGAAGAATGTAATTTTAACATTCCTATTTTCAGAACTAAGAACCTGGCATTCCAGTGTACAAAATGCAACAAGAGTCTCATGCGCAATTGGTGAGCGTTTCTTACTACTGTTCATGAGGTCCCGGGTTCGATTCCCGGTCAAACATAGGAAATTTTCCTTAAAGGGAATCATGCCTGTGGCTGTCCATGGTCTGTAATTTAGGTTAAGTACTCTCTTGGCGCTTCATTATAATTTATCACCCATCATATCATCGGGGTCCACCGCTGTGGCCTCGAGGTAGCATGCTGCCTTGTCACGCAGCGGGCCCGGGTTCGATCCCCGGTCGGGACAGTTTTTCTGGGTGAGGTTTTTATCGGGGCTTTTCCCTCACCTGTAAGACAAAAATGTCATGAAAACTTTAAGGCCCAAATGGTCCCCGAAATCATATGGCCATCATCATCATCATCCTTATCATTATCATCATCATCATCTTTCACAGGTGTGGAAAGCAACGGGAAGTTACCACACCTACAATTCCCTAGTAAAGATGCAAGCATAGCATGAAAATTCTATGATTGAAGTGAAGGACCTGCCTTCGGGCAAAATGACTATGGATATCATCGGGGTAAAGTAACTCCGCCTTCTAGGCGCTCCAATTTCAGAGTGGGTTACATTTAAGCCAATGCCATGAGAGAACGTCAGAAATGTCGAAGTGACAACTTGGGGCATTAATAAAAAAAATTAGATAAAAAATATCTGAAAAAGTCCAACGTTTTAATTACACTGACTTTCAGACTGAAATATCATACTGAGCGTCTAGAAAGGTGGGATCCTTAACCCATTCGCCTCTAAAGACGAGGTACACACGCCGGCAGTTATATGGCCTTCAACTCAGAAGACGAGGTACACTCGCTTAACTCTTGTTATATATTTTACAATATTTTGTACATCCCTTGGCAGGGTAATCTTTTGTTAACATTTATGAATAAGTAGTGTTTTAGCCTTCACCCTTATTATCTTTTGCTTATTTTAAATGTCTAAAATACACAATATAATTTACGGTAACCTAAATTCGATTTCTAGGAAAATGCATTGAGCATTTAAACCTGAAGCGAATGGGTTAAATTCCAAATTCACTAAGCCCCTACATATCAGTGAACTGTTAACTATTGCATGCCGAAAACTATGAAATTTCTCCCAGAGAAGCGTTGTGATATACCAAGACCGTATCAGAAAAAAAAATCCCATTTTCACTTCAAGGCACATAAATGGAAGCGAGAATCCAGCAATTGCAACCCATTGTACTGTACGGAGCAGATGGACTCCCTGCAGGAGTAGCGAATCCAGCAATTGCAACCCATTGTACTGTACGGAGCAGATGGACTCCCTGCACGAGGTAGAGATCCAGCAATTGCAACCCATTGTTACTTGTACGGGCAGATGGACTCCGCAGGAGTAGAGAAGCGAGCAATTGCAACCATTGCCTACTGTACGGAGCAGATGGACTCCCTGCAGGAGTAGAGGATCGAGCAATTGCAACCCATTGTACTGTACGGAGCAGATGGACTCCTGCACGAGTAGAGAATCCAGCAATTGCAACCCATTGTACTGTACGGAGCAGATGGACTCCCTGCACGAGTAGAGAGAATCCAGCAATTACACACCCATTGCACTGTACGGAGCAGATGGACTCCCTGCACGAGTAGAGAATCCAGCAATTGCAACCTACTGTACTGTATGGAACAGATGGACTCCCTGCACGAGTAGAGAGGAGCGGAGTGAGGTGAGACGCGGTGCAGACTGCAGATAGTGAGAGCTATCCAGTCTACCAATTCACGAGTTGTATTATTTCCTTATAGTTTAAATGAGAGGTTTGGCGCCGGTTTTTAATACGTTTGATTTAAACACGACAGATATATATATATATATATATATATTTTGGACACGACCTTGGTACATCATAACGCTTCTCTGGGAGAAATTTCAAGGTAGGTTTCCGCATGTAATGGTTGACTGTTACCTTCTTAGACCTATAATGGTATCACTTTATCTTTATTATTTATAGTCGCTTTATGGAATAGAAATTTTGTGATACACTTGTATATTTCTTCTGGAGATTCCTATGCTTAAAACGTTATTTTGCTTGTGGAATTTATAATTTAAAATCCTTACACGTAAGTCAGATTTGAATCTAGAACCTTCCATTACATTGGTGAGTTATTAACGATAAAATAAGACCGACCTTTCATAAAATGTACATTATAAATATTTTACATATTCAAATACAACATAATGACACATTCAGATGTTATTAATACCTAAATTGACAAGACAAAACTAACTTCTCGCGTCAGTTACTTAAATGTGACGGATCACAATGAAAACGAAATCATATATAACTGTTGTTAGCCTATATATAGTGCGTAATTTAACACACATTTAAGTAATTTCTATTTGTGCGTTTTATTCTTTTCATTAAAAATATTAAATAAATTAAACCAATTTTTGTATCCTATAGGATACTGAGTAATATTGTTTTGCGGTTTTTCCTCGCCTGTAAGGCAAATGTCAGGAAATTTTAAGGCCTAAACGGTCCCCGAATATCGTCCGGTCATCAATTATCATCATAAACATATTCATAAAGTTTATGATTAATGCCTCTCTCCTGCGCATCATTACTACCATCATAATCCATCAAATATCATCGGGGGCAATGTAACTTCGACTTGCAGGCGCTCCAACCTCAGAAAGGGGTTACATTCCAGAAGAGAATACCCAATATGTCCAAATGACAACGTGGTGGCATTGAACAAAAGAAACGTAAATTTAAGTGTTAATACCATTAGTGTTTTCTTTGGAGGAAGATGAAGTCAAAGGATTTACTACTAGGATCTATATTTTTCATTAGAACATACGTTGAATATGTTATCAGATTAACATACAAGCTTATTATGTATACCACAGAACAAGTAACTCATACGCATTCATCATTTTTAGAAGCAAAATTTACCCTTGTTTCCAACACACTTGATTAATTCCACATTTGCGATGGTTTTTGCAGATAGGACGAGCTGGTGCGTTTTATACGTATCACAAAGGCCGAGGGTGGTGGATTTATGCGGGCTAATTAATGGTTGCCGAAGGGCGTGGGTGGGGAACAACCAACTCAATCGCACAAGACGGGAGTTTAGCTGGCAAGGTAGATAGGAGAAGCTATCATATTAAATTCTCAGTGGCGCAGTGTTATAATAATAATAATAATAATAATAATAATAATAATAATAATAATAATATAATAATTATTATTATTATTAGTATTATATTCTTTTTTTACTTATTTATTATATATACAGATTTTTAATGTTTACATATCTTTATGTGCCTAAAGTATTTTTTTTCTCCACTCGTCTCTATCCATTCACTCCATGTCCTCCAGTCCTCTTGTTCTCATTCCTGTTCTTATTTCTTGCATCCACGAGTTTCGAGGTCTTCCTTTCCTTCTTCTTCCAGGTGGACACCATTCCAGTGTTTTCCTGGGTAATCTTTTTTCTTGCATTCGTCGTACGTGCCCATACCATTTAATTGCTTATATCTTAAATATATAATAGTAATACTTAGTTACTTACTCACTGGCATTATCGAACCCGTAGGTTCATGGCCGCGCGGGACGTAAGCTCTCCATACATCTCTATCCTGAGCTGATGCTTTCCAATCATCCTGATTGTCTATTTCCCTCAAATCATAGTTAAGGTTATTCTTCACCTCATTCTTTGTCTACCTCTGGGCGTTTTCCCATAGTAATAATAATAATAATTAATAACAGTAATTGATATAAAAACAATTACAACAACAGTAAAATCAATACCAAATGTCCGTCATGGAGGTACTACGCAAACTGGTAGTAGGGCCTACTACTACTACTAGTAGTAGTAGTAGTAGGACTATATTAGACTAAAAGTAGGATACATACAATGTTATTTACAAATTATGGTTCGAACGGGCAGTAAGCCGTACGTAGGTTGACAAGTCGTTACAATAAAGTAATGTTTGGTCATAATACAGTATACGCAAAAACAAAAATAAAAAACAGAATAATATTACAATTAGATAATAATACAATAACAGTATACGTTAAGTTATCTCGAATTATGAAGAATTAATAGTAATTCATTTTGATATATTTATTTCATGAATGAGTTTTGTTCTTATTTTCCGCGTTTTGTCCAGAAATTTACCCAAGCTTATCCAATTTCTGGGAGGTCTAGGTGGCCGTATGCTGGAATAGAACCCCAAAAGGTCCGCTTCAGACTTCACTCTGCTAATAAACTTCAAATTTGAATTCAAAATTTTAAACCGGGGCTAATGTATTTTACAGCAACCCGGGGTTCTACCTATTAAGGAGGACCAAAATGGATCGCTCACCGCCAACACTTAAGTGATGGCCGCAGAGCTTTCCATCTATCCAATTTCCTGGATTTGCCATTAACTCGTAGCATGCCAATCTTACCGGTATTAACTTACGCCTCCAATATTCTAAGTCGTTATATTTTCCTAATATTCATATATGCATCTCGTCTTCAAAGCTCCCGCCCATTCGCTTATCGTGAACGTCGCTAATATTTAGGAATTTCCATGCCCCTAGCTTAAACCAAACAAGCCCTGATCTCTCTTTAAATCCTAAGTTGAGTATATAGGATTATTTCCCCAAACTTGTTTTATGTCTCTTTGTATAAACAGTGAGCGTTTTCCGGTACATTCGGCAAAAATACTCGTATCTTGTTGGTTTATATCTAAGTACCTCCTCCTTATTTTTCTCCACACATTCTTGCAATTTTCAGTTCCTTTTTCCCATACCCATCCCATCCCAATCTTTTGGAGTTCTCTCCTAACCGCGTCTGGCCAGAATTTCATATCTATGTCCCTAATTTGGTGATCATAACAAATTGCTCTGAGCTTTGATTGTTCACCTTGGATTAGCCAAACCAGTACTTGAGTACACGGATTTGCATTTTATATCGCCTGAAATGACCCAAATTCTTATACAATTCCACAGTTAGAAAGAGCCTTACTAAGCCCTGTAATATATTTTAGAAAATGCGTATATACCTTATTCAGTATTTCCGTTCTTTGAAAACCTGAAATCTACAAGCACAGCGAATTAATCAACAAGTTGAATTAATGGTCCGATTTTGTTGGTATACGGAACATTTCTTTTTTTAACTTCGTAGACTTTCAACGGTCGATGCCTCGAAATAGTATTCTGGATTGAATGGATATGGGCCAGAGCTGATCCTACTCGACATTTTACCTACTATTGCGGTAGATATCCTCAGGGGATTATGTTTACTCTCTGTGAATTACTGTGGGAATGTTTCCAGTCTGTAAAATGTCAGCTGATGAGCTCACAGAAGGCACGATAGTCTCTACCGCAACAGTACATGAACATTGAGTAATATCAGCCCCGACCACAACATTCAGCATGGAAGACTTTTTCAAGATTTTTTTCTATTTTTAATAGAATCATGTGTATCCAATACTTTGTGAGGAAACATGGTAGCATTAGAGTATTTTTACGTTAATGGACGTTGAAACAGAAGGATATACAGAGACTTAGATCTGCTGAAATGAGATACCTTCGGAGGACTGCAGGATACACACTTACAAGATCACAAAAAAAATGAAGACATCTTAGAATAATTACACACGGAACCTTTAGAAAACAAAATTTCTGATTATAAGTCAAGGAGGATACAACATGTTCATCGAATGGAAGATCACAGGATACCCAAACAAATGTTAAGATATCCAACCTGCAGGAGAAGAAGACCAGGACATCCACTCAAAAGACTTCTAGATGGTGTTTGTCTTGAGGCGGGAACAGGTCAACAAATGGCCTAAATTCGTGATTGTACTATGATGATGATGATGATACAATTATTAAAACTTTAAGGGTTTTAGATAAACAGCTCCTCCTATTATTATCAGATTTCGCTGACTTTTTGAGAATACTTTTCTGGAATCACTTAAATGGGACACACCGATTTCATTTATTAGCAGATTAAAAATGTTTAAAACATCTTCCTGTGCCCCAACCTGTCATTCTCCTCCGCATCTCTTTGCGATTCAAATCTCCAACGTCCAGTTCGATTCCCAATTATTTATCATCCCGTTTCCAGTATCTATCCTCAAACCATAACTTAAACACAAGATCACAACAAAGTCTCTTACTTAATATACCGCACCATAAGGACATCACATGACTCCATGTTCGTATACCATCTCCACTTCTCGCAACTGGATTCCCTACCACAAGATATAAGGGGCTGCCGGACATTGGCATCTTTTAAAAGAAATCTAAATTTATATTTGCTCTAAACTCGACTTCATTATTATCCAGTGTAAGATATTATATATATATATATTAATTGGTGTTTCCCGTATAATGTATCATATTTATATTATTTATTATTATATTATTATTATTATTATTTTATTATTATTATTATCGTATCAATTATTGTTATTACCCTATTAAAATGTGTTTGTATATGACATTTACATTGGTCACATTTATTGTATCTTTAACTGTTATAGTTAGTATAGTGTATATCTACATTTGTCGAATATTTATTTGTATTTGTGCTGGTTGAGTGGAAGAGAGGGCCTTATGGCCTTCACTCTGCCAGAATAAATAAAGTATTATTATTATTATTATTATTATTATTATTATTATTATTATTATTATTATTATTATTATTATTATAACTTTCTCGCTCATGCTGCTCAGAATGCCGCCAGTCCACGTTAATTTTGGCCCTCCTCTTTCCTTTTCCACCAAAGTGACAGCGTTCTAGTATTCCTATTGGGAATATCTTTCATCTGTCTTTTTTTACAGGACCCAACCATTTGTGTTTGTTTTTTATGACATCCACATTGTAACTGAATATGTCATCCTCAGTTGAATTATTTCCTTACTTATTCACTGGCACTATCGAATCCGTAGGTTCATGGCCGCGCGGACATAAGCTCTCCATGCATCCATATCCTGAGATAATGTTTTCCAATAATTCCCTGTATAAACTGCTTCCCTCAAATCAAAGTTATGTTATTTTCCCCCACCTCATTCTTGGTTTACCAACTTGGCGTTTTCGCTCTGTTTTTCCTACAAGAAGCTTCCAAGCATGTCTTTCATTTCCCATTCGTGCCACATGTCCTGCCCATCGCAGTTTATGAGACTTAACTGTTCGTATTATATCTGGCTTCCTATAAAGACCATGTAGTTCACTGTTATGTAGTCTTCTCCGTTCACCTGTCTGTTCATCTCTCTTTGGTCCAAAAATTTTCCTAAGAACTTTATTCTCAAATACTCGTAATCTCCTTTCCTCCCTTAAAGTAAGAGTCCATGTTTGAGATCCATATAATATAACTGGAAGAATAATAGTTTTATGTATTTTCAGTTTAATGTTTATTGAATGGAGTTGGGACGTCAAGAGTCTCTGTAATGCATAATAGTAAGCATTTCCAGAATTGAGCCTATGTTTAATTTCTTTGTGCATCTCATTCATATTTGTGATTGTTGTTCCTATGTATTTGAATTCAGCCACTTCCTCAAAATTTCCCTCATTTGTCATTGGCTGTCGATTTCCATTATATAATGTATTTCTGTGTGTGACCATGCATTTAGTTTTATTGATATTATGATTTATTAATGATATGATTTAATATATTAATAAAATAATTGTCGAGTCGTTAACCAGTAAAATCGGAAAGTTAGGAGACTCACAAATCATTCTATGAGTTCACAGTTTTTATTTTTTGTATACAATTTAAAATAAAAACTGTGAACTCATAGATGATTTGTGAGTCTCCTAACTTTCCGATTTTACTGGTTAACGAACTCGACAATTATTTTATTAATGTATGGCTACTAAGTCGAGTTTTGGTTCTCAAATAAAACTTGTGACCACTGGAACGTTGACATGGGTTATATATTTTGTTAACGATTACTTATGTAACCCTGTAAGTAGGATTCGTTAAGATATGTAAAAATATTTCAAACATATTTTCGTGATTACAGCCTCACACATTTGAGTTTACATTCCGCCGCTGCTCGCTCTCTGAACACTGGGTTACGCAGCATATAATCTTCACCCCCATATGCTAATCTGCATTAGTCTGCAAGCAGTTTGCGAGAAGCTGGAGCAGGTACGTAACCTTCAGTAATTGTGATCGTAATTCTAGTTATGGCCGTTACTGTTTATGGTGCTGTGGGTGATGAAGCACTTCATTATCATAATGATAATGTCCGTGATAAACTGGGTGATGATGTTCACCAAGAGGAAGATGGAAATGTCTCAAATACTAATATTTACAATTTCCAGGAGATTTTCAAGCGGTTCATTCAAAATATCTCTTTGTAATAAATATCACAGACTAAGACGATAAAATGCCTATTATTCTTATTATTATTATTATTATTACCTATATTATTAAAAATAATTAAAAATATCGTATAAAATTATATCTATCTATCTATCTATCTTCGGGTTTTTACAGCTGCTGCCGTCTTCCCGTGCCAAACCTCCAAAGCCTACGGTCTGGCCACTACTAATTCTAATAATAATAATAATAATAATAATAATAAAATAATAATAATATAAGAATAATAAATGAGAATAATAATAATAATAATAATAATAGTACTAATAATGATAATAATAGTAATAATATGATAATGATAATAATAATAATAATAGTAATAATAATAATGATAATGATAATAATGATAATAATAATAATAATAATAATAACAGTAATAGTAACAGCAATAATAATAATGATAATAAATAATAATAATAGTAATAATAATAAATAATGAAAATAATAATTAGTAATAATAATAGTAATAGCAATAATAATTATAATAATAATAATGATAGTAATGATAATAATAATGATAATGATAATAATTATAATAATCGTCCATCGCTGTAGTCTCGAGGTAGAGTGCTGCCTTGTCACGCAGCGGGCTCAGGTTCAATCCCCGGTCGGGGCAGTTTTCTGGGTGAGGTTTTTTATCGGGGGTTTTTCCTCACCTGTAAGACAAATGTCAGGAAAACTTCAAGGCCCAAAATGGTCCCCGAAATCATATGGCCATCATCATTATCATTATCAATCATCATCCCTTCACCGGTGTGGAAAGCAACGGGAAGCTATCATACCTATAATTCCCAAGTAAAGCTGCCAAGCATAGCATGAAAATGCTATGATTGTGGTTGAAAGAACTGCCCTCGGCCAGAATTACTATGGATGGATGGAATTATATAATAGTGATAATGATAATTATTATGATATTATATGATTATAAGTAATAATCATAATGATAGTGTTAATAATAATAATGATAATACTAATAATGACTAATACTAATAATAATAATAATAATAATAAAATATAATATAATAAATAATAATAATAATAATAATAATAAATAATAATAATAATAAATAATAATATAATATTAATTAATAGCTTTACATTCTCTGGCAGAGTTAACACTTTAAGACCTTATCTATCACTAAAACATGTAAGATAAAACGTAGACTACAATAATTAGTCTAATACTCAAATTAAAAATAATATTACGTAAACCAGCAAAATTAATCATAAATTTTACATTTGAGGAATTCGATTATTTTACGCAGTTCCCTCTGTGATCAACATTTTATTGACAATTTTCTTTTTCACTGGAGAAGCGCGTTTCAATTTAGGCGGTTTTGAAGTGATTAAGAATTAAGTAAACCTTGTTTTAATCTAATGAATTATATGTTACAGATTTTAAAACATCCTTGAGATATAAATAATTTATTCAATATAATTCATGTTTCATTAACATATTACGAGCACGTGGGTATCTACATTATTGGAGGGACTTGCAAATAGAACTAAAGAAGATTGACCAATGGATGGGTGAAGAACAAGAGGAAGACCAGCCAAGAGATGGATAGACAGTGAATGCACATCCAATACGTCTTCCTCCGAGGAGTAATTTGCGAAATAAATAGGATGAAAATCCTACAAATTATGATTAAGAAGAAGGATATCAAAGCAATGTACCTGGATTTGAGAATTAATACAAACGCAAATATTTCTAAAGTAAAGAGTCAGAATGATTTGTAAAGTATAATGTAAGGTTAGAACGGGAGGGTTCTATTTGACTTCAGTTTTTCAAGAGAGCGTTTTAAGGCTTAGTACTAAATACGAGTACATGACGAGATGTATTTATTGTAGTAATAATTAACCCGAACAATAGCAGAGATTATAAACACTGTGAACAAAACAAGAATATCGGTTACAGAAATGACTTAAGAACCATTTAATACGGAAAACAAGAAAAATAAAGCAGACTAAACTATCTGGATCATACCTCGGGATATCTTAAACAGTTTGAGGTTCATTTGTTTGCGACTAAAATACAGAATGTCCCATTCAAACCTCCCACATATCAATTTATCATAACTAACAAAGTATGCGGACTTATGAAATCAGGCTGATATTAAAAAACATAAACTCAAAGAATTTTCATTGTCATACACTAAAACACCTCTATATGTGCACCATTAGTAGCACGAACAATATCAAGTCTGTATTAGATTTCGTGCCATGTTCTGTCCAACATGCCCATTGAACTGCCGGGAAGCTGGAGAATTAATTTTTGTGGACTTCTCTGAAATCCTGCCCAAATCTCTTTAATATTTTCTTCTGAAACACGTGTACGAGCACCTCCTGATTCGTTTTAACGCTTCCAGTCGCCAGAAACTTCTCAAGCCATGCCTTAATGGTTTTCTCGTCAGGTGCATTTCCTCCATATTCTCTCGGTAATTTCTTTGCACTGTAATTATTAACTTCGTCTCTGCATATCAGAAAACAGTTTGTGCTCGTTGCTGAGGAGTCGCCATTTTGCTTTATGTCATTATTGTCCAACATGCGACAGATAAATTAACTGCAACAATGAAAACAAAAATTCTTTGAGTTTCTCTTTCTTTAATACCAACCTCATTTCATAATTCCGCATACTTTGAGAGTTATGATTAATTAAAATGTGGGAGGTTTGAATGAGACACGATGTATATTTAACCCTTATTTCGGTAAAACAGTCAATTCAATATTTTGAGTCCTCTTTCGAGCACTCGGTAGATTAGGGACCCTTATTTTGTGCCCTTCCCTTACCTAACCTAACTTCGTAGTTTCTTTGGGTTGTTTCTCTAAGTTTGGTTTTTGAAGTCGTTTTATTAAGACAACACGGTATTATTTACTCGTGCAGTTATTTAAAAGTAGCGGACCGAGTGAAAACAAAACCATGGGTAACTGCAAGTTGTTACATAAATTGTGTAATTCGACACACATTTAGTAATTTCCATTAGTTTGTGTTCTTCTATTTTATTACAATAACACTGGTCAACATGATTTTTGTCTCATGAGTATCAATAGTTGTACTTAATGCAGTTTTTTATCGTGTTTTCAAATATGTATTCGGAATTTCTCCATCACCCACAGTTTTGTTTTTATTTCAATTAATGGATTTAAAAAATATTTTAATAAGCGTTTTTTCATGCATTTGTCCATTGTAAAATAAAACCAAATGAGCTAACTCAGACGATTTCAGCTATGGAAAAGAGATATGAAGTCAAATGGAATCCTAATATGCTGGCCGATTATTGTTGGACCATCAAGAGGAATGCTCCACAGGCGAAATATAGCAGAAAATCGTCATATCTTACTTTTTAGCTGAGTCCGAATGTTCGAATATTGTGTAGTTACGAATGTAGAATGTATTAAAGTGTTTGAAATTATAAAAACCTGTCTCTAGGAAACCTTGCGT
This sequence comes from Diploptera punctata, assembly GCA_030220185.1. Taxonomy (NCBI): domain Eukaryota; kingdom Metazoa; phylum Arthropoda; class Insecta; order Blattodea; family Blaberidae; genus Diploptera; species Diploptera punctata. The sequence continues at coordinate 28,578 of JASPKZ010001453.1, read as the reverse complement.
GATGGAGAAAAACCGATATCATATTTGAATTCAGGAGAAAATAATACTATCAAAATCACATATTTTCTTTTCTGTGACAAGAATAAAGTTTATGTTTTGTTGCTCAGTGTTATTAAATGAATTAAACCATTTGATGTATCCTATAGTCAATTTAAGGGATAAATGAGAATTTATTGAAGACCGAAGGGAGATGTTTAGTTTTGTTCCTGGTCGTTAAAAGTTTTAAGAGCCCTGAGTTTGTGATATTATTCGAATAGCTCACATACTTTAAAAACTAAAGGTGTTGAGTTTTCACACCCGAGCTTTTTTTTGCTTCGCTTCACGACATCAAAAGATTGGCTTTTATGTTCGCACGTTAAGCTAGCTATATGTTGAAATAGCATATTACACAAATGGTTTATTGCGAGGTTTCGTAATATAACCTACTACTAATTAGAGAAACATGTCAACAACATTACTTCATGGACTAATTAAATGCAATTTATGAAATAAACGTATGTTTATTTACTCTAAACATTAATATACATACATATTGAAAGCAACACTCATTCTGAATATATATATACGTAATAAAGTGGAATATCTAGGAAAACATCATTACAAAGCATAATTAACATGTAGTTAAATTAATAATTGTTCCAATTGATGATACCATTCCATTCTATACTTCTATTCTTCCCTTTTTTATATAGTTTTCATATTTTCCTCTGAGCTTTATACTAATAATGTTTTCTTCCCTTACACACACACACACACACACACACACACACACACACACACACACACATATATATATATATATATATATATATATGTATATATACAACATGATAAGAAAAATAAATGCCTGGACGAGATTTGAACCTGGACCTCTCGATTGGTACTCGAGGGTGCTATACATTACACCATCAGACAAATCCAATACAAACAATTATTTTTCTTTTATATATATATATATATATATATATATATATATCCATAGTAATTCTGCCCGAAGGCAGGTCGTTCACTGCAATCATAGCATTTTCATGCTATACTTGCAACTTTACTAAGGAATTGTAGGTGTGGTAGCTTCCCGTTGCTTTCCACACCGGTGAAGGTTGATGATGAAGATGATAATGATGATAATGGCCATATGATTTCGGGAACCGTTTGGGCCTTAAAGTTTTCCTGACATTTGTCTTACAGATGAGGAAAAACCCCGATAAGAACCTCACCCAGAAAAACTGCCCCGACCGGGGATCGAACCCGGGACAAGGCAGCCTGCTACCCTCGAGACCACAGCGGTGGACATATAACGGTATATATATATATAATCCCGTCCAGGCATTTATTTTTCTTATCATACCATATTAAGCTTGCATTGCTTAATGTTAAACATTTAATTATAGCATATATATATATATATATATAATTTTTATATTTGTTTCAGTTATAATTCTCTAATACTAATCTCTATATTTTGTTTTTTTGTATGCTTCTAAATTTCAGATAAGCTTTCTTCTTCTCTTCTATAGTTTAACTTCTTCTGTAAATCATTGTGTATTCTTCTTTGGTATTTCATTATTATTTATTCTACTTTTACCTACGGTTTCTTTGACTACAACCAGAATATTTATTTTAATATTTGTCTATGCTATTTCCACCGTATCATGTATTTAAATGTGTTTTCTTCGGCTGAAATGTCTTTTTGTGCCAATTGCATAAGATATTGATTCATACAAATGATTTAAAAGCAAACAATAATGATTAACAAAAGCTATATTAAAATACCAAAATCACAAAATTATATTAGAGAAACGAAAAGTTTGTCGAACTGACATTCATGAAAATTTCAAGGTCAATTTATAACAATAATAAACATAATTAAAATCAATACTAACTTGTACTGATACAAAGATGCCAGTGAGAGGTTTCCTCAAAACCTATTTACCTACAGTCTTGGAGGAGAGGTCTTGGAAAAGGCCCAATAATGGTACTCTTATAGATAAACATCATATTTTGCATTAACCAATCCTAAAAAAATAATATTAGTTTCAAACAATCTTATTTTATTATTTTATTCTTACACTCCTTTACTTTGCGTCTTATTTGAAGGACGTAAAACACAAAGGGGCTTAGACTATCTCCCGGACGTGTCGGCTTTAGACAAAAAACTGAAACTCTGAACCATTACATCAGGCAGGTTCACAGAGACGGATCTTCCTCGATTAATAGATCTATTAATTGTAGCATAATGGAGGGGCCTAGTGAGAGAGGGAGCTATGCCACTTTGAGAAGAAATGGAAATAAATTGGGTTTTATAAAGCACTAGCTAATATCTGGCGTGCGCTGCTACGCCTAAATAAATGAAAATTAATGTGTTTTTTATGTTTAGTTGAATAAGTAGATGGAAACATGATTATAAATTAATATTTTTTAGATACCCGGTGTTGCCCGGGAACCTAGTTATCCCGATATTCTTGACATAAATGAGCTAAAATACGAAAATTAATGTGTTCTATGTTTAGTTAAATAAGTTTAAGGTAAAGTTTATATCGTAATTATTTTTAGATACCTCGTGCTGATTATCCGGCGTTGTCCGGGAATCTACTCATCCCGATCTGGTTGGCATAAATGAGCTGAAAGACAAAAATTAATGTATTTCTTATGATTAGTTGAATAAGTAAAATGAAAAATAATTATAATGTATATCGTAATTATTGTAAGATTATCCAGCGTTGCCCGCGAATCTACTTATCTCGATCTTCTTGGCATTAAATGAGCTAAAACACAAAATTTGTTATTGTGAGTTATCCGTAAAAGAATGCCTGTCATGTGCTGCCATGCTTGCACAGGAATCTCCGTACTTGTCTCGATCTTCTTGGCATCAATGAAAAACAAAAATGGTTATTGTGAGTTATCCGTAAGAGATAAACATATGCTGTCGCGGACTTTTTTGTGGAGCTTTTTGAGATGATTAATTCTGTGTATTTGTTATGGTTTAGGCAGCGTAAGTCATTTAAGCGTTCAAAGAGCTACTTTTTTTCACGTTCTCCACTACAAATGGCGCTTTTTAAGGATGTAGGAGTTGAGTGTCACAACTCTCTTATAGCCTATGTTCATCCCGGGAATCCCCTGAACATTTTGCAAAAAGCCCCATTACAATCGGATCAACGGTAATGGCCGCGCATAAAGTACGAACAAACAAACAAACAAACAAACAAACAAACAAACAAATATTCATTTGTATATATTAGAAGATTATATTGCGACAGTATTTGTACAATAAAGGGGCAAATTCTTTATTCTTTGACTTAATGTTATGTAAACTATACAAAAGGAAAAATATAAATTTTAATATAAATGTCACTGATTTTTTCATTTCTTTTCAAAGTGGCATAGCTCCCTCTCTCACTAGACCCCTCAATAGAGTGTCCTCACCGATAACAGTGGAAGAGAAAAGGCGCACATCCAAATATAAAGTCGAGATTTCAAATGTTTTACTCCGATATTAAATGAACCCGAACTGAGGTGTAAGGTAGAGCAAAGAATTAATGTTATCTACTTTAGTAATAATAATGTACTAATTGTTTACTTTATTCTGTTAGAGAAACAATTTATAGCAATACCTTATTATTTCTTGTTTCATTTATTTATTGCCTTGCTTTCATTTCACTCTTGTAACTATTTGTACCAACCTTAAAATAACTTTTATATTTTAACCAAAGCCCTAACTCATATTCGTAAAATAGGGTTTCAAATCTCGGAGATTTAATAATTAAATAAATAAATTTACATCGATATTTAAAAAACCTCACTGATAGTATTTTTTAACAATTAATTCATTTAATTATTTATGAAAATAATATTAAGATTAACATTTTCTTTTGTTTTGTTTTAGATATTGTATAATCCTAAAATTAGTTTTCTATTTCTCATTATTTTTGTTTGTTTTTTATACACATAAGACAAGGACAATTTAATATCTTGCTTATATACATTTTATTATTGGTTTTAGTCTTAATTTAACTAACATTAACTAGTTGCAGTATAGATCGTAATATAATAAATATTATCTTTTTGATGAAATTTTTATTTAGTATTTAATATTAGAGTTAATTGAGATGTTTATATTCTGATGTAATATATGTTTGTCCTGGTGAGTGGAAGAGAAGGCCACATGACCTAAACTTCACCAGGCTAAATAAATATAATCTAATCTAATCTTAAAAACGGCTTTAAATTCGAAATGGCAATGTTGTTCTTCTAATTATTTTTAAAACTATTCCTGTGGTTTACTAATATACTATAGGCAGTATTGTTCATTTGATGTTTATTGATTTGATTAATAAATTTTAGATTTAATTAATAATTTATCTTTTTTGGGCTGTTAATAGGAAAATGCAGAAATTTCAACATATCTGTGGAACAATCAGACAAACACTGAAGAACAAAGTTGGAAAGGAAACGCAGCCAAGATTTTACTCAACAATGGAAGTGAGGCCTGCGTCTTAACGGAAAAAGAAAAAGGAAATTCAGGCAGCGGAAATGAGCTTCCTACGGGCTGTGAAAGGTTGTACAAGAGAAGGACATATTAGAAATTAGAATATTAGAGAGGAACTTAAAGTGCCATCACTTTTTCAATAATAGAAGAACATAGGAACAATTGGATAGAGCATCTGCAAAGAACGACTGAGGACAGGATACCAAAGATGGCATTGATGGATAATCCTGGAGAATGGAGATATGTAGGAAGATCAAGAAAACGCTGGGCTGAACAGATGTGAGACCGGAACAGGCAAAGACCTAATCCGTGAAAGAAGATGAAAATGATCTTTTTGAGCTCTTAAATTGACGAAAAGATGTATCGTGTTATTATTGTACATTATGATATGTTTTGGCACAAATTTATATTTTTATAATATACATAGTTCTGTTTTATGCGTTTTCTGTGTTTCTATATTCTATTTATTTCAAGAATTATTCTGTTTTGTGCACCAGGATGTTTATTCAGCAGCATTACCTATTTTTTTTCAACTTTTCACTTATTTATTGAAGTACATTATGTTCTGTTTTCTTAAATTTCTTGGGAATATTCCAAAAGTTTTCCAAACTCTTAGTTTTGCGTCAGAAAAGTGACACTTTGGAGACAGAAGATGTTTCCTTAGGAAAGAAAAGTTTATGAACAAGAAGTTGTTGGCAAAATATAAAGTTGCTAGAGTTTTCATAATAAAACGTATGGTTTGTAGTTGTTTTTAATATAATATATAATTCAGACAGACAGTTGACACTTGGGGGATTATTTCCAGGACGTCTCTTGTTATGTAGATGTCAGTTCGTCAAGCCAGGATATGGTACAGGATCACATCTTATAATTTCGAGAATTTTCCAACATGTATAACTTTTGTAATTCCCGAATATATAGGAGAGTTGGCATTTTTGACATTAAATAACTATGATTTCTCAGGACAAAGCACATATTACTGTTAAAAAAACACTAGAAGTCCCATCATGATGACCAAATGTCACCTCTGTACTGGCTAAATGATCATCCGTAGTGATTAACATATGTATATGTGAGACCAGCAGTTGATTGGTAGGCAAGAGTCTTCTAGGCTATCAATGAAGATAAAATGAGGATAATTGCTATGTTTTCAATAGTTTTCAATCGCCAATTATGTAACGAGACAACTACACAGTTATTAATAATGAAATCCGGTTAAGAAAGCTGAATTTAAGATTGAGTGATTGCGTCGCACTACTGAAAACTTTTCACTTCATAGCTATTTGCTTTGCTTTGCATTTACTAGACAAGAACAATGACATTTAAAAATGGGACGGTTTATGGTAGAACAGAGGAATGGAAATACAGAGATCAAGTTCTTCAAAACGTGAAACATTTCGAATATCTTGGTACGACGTTGAAAATGAACGGAAAGTGGAAAAAAACACATTGATAATAGCATTATTTAAAGGGAGGGGACAACTTAACAGTGTACTCGGTATTCTGGGTCGAGTGCCTGATATTCCAGTCAGCACATTAGAAAAAATGTATGGAGCTATGGTCAGGCCAGTCATGCACTATAGTAGTGAGATTTGGGGTTTCCAAAGAACGGAAATACTAAATAAGGTATATACGCATTTTCTAAAGTATATTACAGGACATAGTAAGGCCGTTTCTAACTGTGGAATTTTATATGAATTCGGGTCATTCCAGGACGATATTAACTGTAAAATTCGTGTACTCAAATACTGGTTGCGAGTTATCCAAGGTGAACAAACAATGCTTAGAGCAATTTGCTACGACCACCAAATTAAAAACATAGATGTTAAATTTTGGGCAGACGAGGTTAGGAGAGAACTCCAAAAGATTGGGATGGGCTGGATATGGGAAAAAGGGACTGAAAATCGCAAGAACGTGTGGAGAAAAATAAGGAGGAGGTACTTAGATGTAAACCAACAAGATACCTTCGCCGAATGTACAGGAAAACGCTCACTGTGTTTACAAAGAGACCTAAAACACGTCTGGGGAAAAGAATCGTATATACTCAACCTAGGATTTAAGGAGAGATCAGGGCTTGCTTGGTTTAGGCTAGGGGCATGGAAATTTCTAAAAATAAGTGACGATCACGATATGCGAATATGTCCAATGTGCGGGAACTTTGAAGATGAGATACATATATTAGGAAAATGTAATGATTTAGAATATTGGAGACGTCAGTTATTACCGGAAAGATTTCTAAATTCAAATCGGGAAAGATTGGCATGCTACGAGTTATTGGTAAATCCAGAAAATTGGATAAACCTCGGTAAATTTCTGGACAAAACGCGAAAAATAAGGACAACACTCATTCATGAATAAATATATTGTTATCAAAATGCAATACCATTAATTATTAACAATTATATATAAATTAATTAGTGTATAATGCTGTTGTGTTATTATTTAATTGGAATATTAATGTTTTCTTTATGTATTGTAATGTTAATGTTTTTTTTAGTGTATAATGCTATTGTGTTATTACTTAATTGTAATATTATTGTGTTTTCTTTATGTAATTGTAATGTTATTGCTATTGTGTTATTACTTAATTGTAATATTATTGTGTTTTCTTTATGTAATTGTAATGTTAATGTTTTTAGTGTATAATGCTAATTGTGTTATTATTTAATGGTAATATTTTATTGTGTTTTTCTTTATGTAATTGTAATGTTATTGCTGTTTTTTGTTTATTTTTCTTTACACTAGTACCAATTATTACTTTATTGTAACGGACTGTCAACAGCACGTACGGCTTACTGCCCGTGCGACCCATATTTGTAAATAATATTGTAAATATCTTACTTTTGGCTAATAAAGTCCTACTAATACTACTATATGTATTCACGCTCATTAAAGTTGTTTAAAGTTTCATAATTATTTTTAAATAATGAGTGAAGCATGTATCAAATAAATGTAATGAAGGATTTAAACATTGAATGTCCAATATTTAATTGTAATCTAACATTTAGATACTAAATAAAAAACAACAAAAAAGTTTGGTCGAGCAAAACGATTAATGTTTGTGTCAATGTAATATGGGACAAGTCGGAATGAGTATCTGATGGCTTTGAAAAAAAAATAGGAATAGGTACATTTTTCATGTTTATAAAAGCGTCTACACCAATTATAACCAAGGGAGCTATTTTTTATGCACTAAAAGTTAAGGATGCAAAATAGATATTACAGGTCGCGGTACTGCGGGTAGTCTGCCCACCCAGTCTGAGTAAAGAACTGAGTTTACAATTTAATGTAATGAATCATTTATTTTATCATAAGTAATGCCACAAGCGATTTCCAAATTCACGACTCACGAAGTGAGGAGTGAATTTATCTAGAGAATTTGAAAATCAAGAGTGACATTTGTTAGGACTATTTAACGAGAATAAATTAAGCTATTTACTCAAAATCATTATTTAACTATAGTTATTTTAAAATATTTAAATGTTTAATGTAAACGGCGATGTTTGAAAACAAATGAGAAACGATTGTTACGCTTCATTGGCTTATTTTGTTCATCACTGCAACCAGATCATATTATTTATTGCCAAAGGATCGCAATATTGTAAGAATGCACCCTAGTGGAGAAATTTGTAACTAACATTATAGGTATAAATTAATTTCTGATGTCCTATGATGTAAATATGTCAATTATATTTTTCTGCAACGTCATTTCCTGGAAAATAATTTGTTTATGAAAGTGCAAACCGTGGGTTATTATTTTATTTTTTGTGGTATAATCAATTGCTACAAATGTTTTTACATTGTCTCCCGCATGCGCTATCCGTTGACATTCGTGCACTATATATACAATCTGATGGCCGTATATCTTAAAGAGACAGTCACTACAAAATAATGCTATGACCTATTCAGAATGTTAAAAAGTAGTAGCTTTCTTTAATATGACAAACTTAATTGATAAATTCCAGGTTAAACACGACTGTGATTGGTTGTAATTAAAAAATCATTGAAATGTGATTTGTCAATGAATCCCATTTGGGGCATACTTAAATAGACATAAGTAATGCCACGAGTGATTTCCAAATTAAATTCACGACTCACGAAGTGAGGACTGAATTTATATAGACTAACTCATGCCCCAAATGGGAGTCAATGACCAATCACGTTTCAATGATTTCTGTTTTACAACCAATCTGATTCGTGTTTCACGAAATATTTATCAGCGTTAAATTTACCATATTAAAGAAAGCTCCTCCTTTTTAATATTCTGAACAGGTCTGACCATTATTTTGCAGTGACTGAGCCCATAAGAAATACGGCTACCAGATTGTATATATAGTGCATAGATGTCAACACATAGAGCTTGCAGGAGTTAATATAAAAACATTTGTAGCAATTTATTATACCACCAAGAAAAGAAATCACTCTTTGCACTTTCTTAAATGTATTTTTTCCCAGGTAATAATCCAGAAAAATATAATTGTTATATTTACATCATACGACATCAGAAATGAATTAATATACAGTTTGATATGTTTCATTTTTTCTCCACTAGAGAGCATTCTTACAATATTGCGTTCCTTTGGCTATAAATAGTATGATCTGGTTGCAGTGGTAAACAAAAGAAGCAGATGAAGCGTACCTATCGTTTCTCATTTGATTTCAAACATCGCCGTTTACATTAAATATATATAAATATTTTAAAATAACTTTAGTCAAACAATGATTTGTGAGTAAACAGCTTAAATGTATTCGTTAAATAGTCCTAACAAATGCCACTCTTGATTTCCAAATTCTCTAGATAATTTGGAAATCACTCGTGGCATTACTTATGAGAATTTGGAAGTTAAAAGTGTCATTTGTTAGGACTATTTAACGATTAAAATTAAGCTGTTTACTCAAAAATCATTATTTAAATATAGTTATTTAAAATATTTACATATTTAATGCAAACGGCCATGTTTGAAAACAAATGACAAACGTTTGTTATGCTTTATTTGTTCATCAATGCAACCAGATCATATTTATTGCCAAATAAAATCACAATATTGTACGAATGCACCATAGTGGAGAAAAATGAAACATCATTAAAGGTTATTAATTAATTTCTCATGTCCTATGATGTAAATATATCAATTATATTTTTCTGCAACGTTAATTCCTGATAAAAAATACGTTTACGAAAGTGCAAACAGCGGTTTTTTTAATGGCATAATCAATTGCTACGAATGTTTTTCTAGCATATCTTGCAAGCCGAATATGGTTTGATTCGAGCACAATATATACAATCTGGAAGCCCTTTGGTAAAATGAAAGTTATAAAATCGAGGTGAAAAACGACTGTGATTGGTTGTAAATCAAAATGCATTGAAATGTGATTGGTCATTGACTGCCACTTGGGGCATAAGTTAAACAGTCAATTGAAAATAACTTTTCATATTTATCAATACACATTTAAACACTTTATGAATATTTTGTGTAGGATTAAGCAATAATATCTAGATATTAAACATGCTCGACCGAGGATTACGCTGGAAATGAGTAGAGGTTCTAATTCCACTCATATTACAGTTATTTAGGCCTATCTTACTTACTTACTCACTGGCACTATCGAACCCGTAGGTTCATGGCCGCGCGGACATAAGCTCTCAATACATCCCTATCTAGAGCTAATGCTTTCCAATCATTCCCTGTATAATCTACTTCCCTCAAATCATAGTTAATGTTGTTCTCCCACCTCATTCTTGGTCTACCAACTGGGCGTTTCCCCTCTGGCTTTCCTACAAGAAGCTTCCATGCACGTCTTTCATTCCCCATACGCGCAACATGTCCTGCCCATCGTAATCTACGAGACTTAACTGTTATTATATCTGGCTTCCTATAAAGACCATATAGTTCATTGTTATGTAGTCTTCTCCATTCACCTGTCTGTTCATCTCTCTTTGGTCCAAAAATTTTCCTAAGAACTTATTCTCAAATACTCGTAATCTCCTTCCTCCCTTAAAGTAAGAGTCCATGTTTCGCACCCATATAATATAACTGGTAGAATAATAGTTTTTATATATTTTCAGCTTAACGTTTTTTGAAAGGAGTTGGGACATCAAAAGTCTCTGCAATGCATAATAGCATGCATTTCCAGAATTGAGCCTATGTTTAATTTCTTTGTGCATCTCATTCCTATTTGTGATTATTGTTCCTAGGTATTTGAATTCAGCCACTTCCTCAAAAATTCCCTCATTTGTCATTAGCTGTCCATTTCCATTATATAGGCCCTACTGAATTTCTACGTGTGACCATATATTTAGTTTTACTGATATTTACTTCCAGTCCTAATTCCTTAGTGTTACTCAATAGTGTATGTGTGTTGGCCTTTAGTATCTCCTCGCTATTGACCAGTAGTACTACATCATCAGCATAAACTAACAGCTTATTAATACCATTCAGTTGTAAGCCTTCCTCATTCTCTAAAGTTATTTAGGCCTATACTAAACAATATAATGTAAAACTCTCTCATAATACAAATAATCAAAGTAGAATATTAAAATATTAGAAAACTAAAATATTATTCCTAATGTACTTGTAAACAGTTCCACAAACAACACGAGAAGAACTGTTTCACAATTGATAACGTTCAACCTTACTTAAATATGATTGATCACCGAAAGCTGTTTGAATATCTAAAGCGAACACGCAGAACACTTGAAAAAAGAACGTTTTTTTGTAATATCAAACATCGAATGATAAAAACCTTCCCCGCTTGAAAAATTATATTTTTTTCCTTAAGATACGATAGGAAGGTATTACCTTCTGTGATATGTAAAAAGTATATACTTTCATATAATCAAATTAAGAACAGAATAAATAAAGGTAGAGCAAAGCAGCAATGTTAAATGGTGTCTTATGTAACAGGCATACAACCAGAAAAATAATATACAAATATATTGTATAATTAAATAGTGAGAAGTAGGCCTGCTATCACATATGGAGCTGAAAAATGGAAATTCAATAAAACCTTAAAACAAAACTTGTGGAAATGGATTTCTTGAAAAAAGCAGTAAGATATTAAAAATTGGGAAAAAAAAAGAAATAAAGTCATGAGAAAAAAATGAATAGTAAATATTAAATCATATATTATATAACACACAAGCAATTAAATTGGTGTAGGCATGTACGATGAATGCAAAAAGCAAGGTTACCCAGAACAATATTGGAATGGTGTCCATTTGGAAGAAGAAAGAAAGAGTACCTCGAAATAAGACCTGGAATGAGATCATAAGTACTGGAGGACATGGAATGGATGGATAGTGACAAGTGGGGAAGAAAGAAGTGTAAAATCGAAAATCTGTATGTAAATAAATAAAATCATCAAATCATGAACACTTTAGCATAATCGTGTAATTATTCATATTTTAAGTTTGATATTGGGTCAAGAGTAAGGTAGAGGTATAACCTTTGTTAAGGGTAGACCCTACACTGGTCATCATCACCAACTCAGGCTTAAGTGGAGGAGATATACAAGACCTTTATATCTGATGAAGCTATAACCAAGACCGTCCGTACGTGGTGAAGAACCACATCCTGCAAGAGATGGCCCTGCTTTAACGGAATACGGCGGATCTAGACATGGCTTCCGATAAAAGCCCCAACAAACTTTACCTTAAATGGGAATATTGGTAAGGGTGTAGGAGAAGGAAAACTCCGAAAATAAACCCAGGAAGAGGACTCTCGTCAGCCGAGGAGAAAGCAACCATCTAAGGGAAAGAGACCCCAACAGAAAACCTCCGGTCCTCCAGGTTGTAGTTGTGCGTCGGTCTGGAAACTCACCACGTAAAACGATCTTTCTCAAAAGTTTCAAACGAGTAAGCCGGATGGAATAATTAAAGCGCTGGGCTGAACAGATGTGTGATCGCAACAGACAAAGACGTAATTCGTGAGGGATGATGATGAAGTTTGATATTTTTGTTATATACTATTAGAGTCAGAAAAATTACGAGACACATTGAGAATAAAGGAATAAACTGGAATAATAGATATCTGAAAACAAATGAAAAAGGGAAGGCTAGATAATGCTAAATTTAAGATAAAAAGAAAAGGAATATAAGGAATACAAAGGCGAAGGTAGATTAAACAAGTAAAGAATATCTTTTAACAGGCAACTCTTGCCTAAACCAGGAAGTGAAGAAGAAGAAGAAGAATATCTTTTAAGAAAAGGAAGATTATTGTGAAGCATTAAGTCGAACAAAAGCATGGGAGGAAAAAGATGAAGAGGCATATTTGTAAACTACCTTTATAAAGGAGGACACGATCAGATGTTTTATTTAAGGACGGTTTTTAACATGCTGGATCATTACCGTAACAATTCAGATGTTGGGGTGAAATAGCCAATACATTTTGTTCAGAGGTCTCCTATTTCATACATGAGGTTCTTTTTACGTGTCGCAAAACTAAGACAACGGTCTCAAGGATTTACGTACCTTTTCAATAAAGCTATGCTCGGAATTTTACGACCTCAAAAACTGACGTAATACACTATCCCTCAAACAGTTTGAACGTGCACTTAGTCATTAACATATGCTTTCACGACAGTACGAATTGTATTATGCTTTACATGACAAATAAACCAGTGCTAGGAGTTGCTTGCTTCGCATGCAAGAAGTTTAAATTTTTATACGCGGTCTATTTATTTTGTCTTTCCTATCAACTATATGTAGACTTCAAAAAAGCATATGATTCAATTAAGAGGGACAAGTTATATAGTATCCTGCTGGAGTTCGGAATTCCTAAAAAGTTAGTTAGACTTATACGAATGTGTCTGAATGGCTCAAAGAGTAGGGTGCGTGTAGGCAAACAGTTTTCAGACACTTTTGAAATCCAGAATGGGTTGAAGCAAGGAGATGCACTATCTCCTCTACTATTTAATTTTGTACTAGAGCATGCCATTAAATCTTTAGAGAATGAGGAAGGCTTACAACTGAATGATATTAATAAGCTGTTAGTTTATGCTGATGATGTAATACTACTGGCCGATAGCGAGGAGATACTAAAGGCCAACACGCACACACTATTGAGTAACACTAAGAAATTAGGACTGGAAGTAAATATCAGTAAAACTAAATATATGGTCACACGTAGAAATTCAGTATATAATGGAAATGGACAGCTAATGACAAATGAGGGAAATTTCGAGGAAGTGGCTGAATTCAAATACCTAGGAACAATAATCACAAATAGGAATGAGATGCACAAAGAAATTAAACATAGGCTCAATTCTGGAAATGCGTGCTATTATGCTTTGCAGAGACTCTTGATGTCCCAACTCCTTTCAAAAAACGTTAAGCTGAAAGTATAATTATAAAGCTATTATTCTACCAGTTATATTATATGGATGCGAAACATGGACTCTTACTTTAAGGGAGGAAAGGAGATTACGAGTATTTGAGAATAAAGTTCTTAGGAAAATTTTTGGACCAAAGAGAGATGAACAGACAGGTGAATGGAGAAGACTTCATAACAATGAACTACATGGTCTTTATAGGAAGCCAGATATAATAAGAACAGTTAAGTCTCGTAGACTGCGATGGGCAGGACATGTTGCGCGTATGGGGAATGAAAAAAGTACATGGAAACTTCTTCTAGGAAAGCCAGAAGGAAAACGCCCAGTTGGTGGTAGACCAAGAATGAGGTGGGAGAACAACATTAACTATGATTTGAGGGAAGTAGATTATACAGGGAATGATTGGAAAGCATTAGCTGAGGATAGGGATGTATGGAGAGCTTATATCCGCGCAGCCATGAACCTACGGGTTCGATAGTGCCAGTGTGTAAGTAAGTAAGTAAGTTTCCTATTTGTATTTGCTAATCTTTTTATTTAGACATAACACTGTTGCTTATATGGAAATGTTATTGCTCAACATCCGAAGGCTATTATGAGGCAGGACTTGACCAAATAAAATAAATATCATATTTGCAAATGGAAAACAAGAAATAGTAGATGAAAATTAATCAATAAATAGATAAGAAAACTGGAACTAATATCCCGTTCACATACTGTATGCGTCTGTCACAGCACACATTCGCCGTGGATTAGAGTCCACGAGATCCTAGAAATTCAATGTGACCTCTTCCCATGCATGAAAAACTATTCCACAACTTGTCCTGGCTACAGTACGGATCCTGGTCAATTAGAACGTAAAGTTGTCTTCACTCTCGCACATACATGTTCTATCAGGTGACATCGGAGAGTAATCAAGAGATAGATGTTACGCCTTCCTCAAAACCATTTTTGAACCTGAAAAACATGATGGAGCGAATGGTTATCCTGTTGGAACACAAGTATACCTTCAGAGTAACACCCACGAGCGGAAGGAACTCAATGTTCTCCAAAATATAGAGATAGGCTGCGTCTTAAATCTCCCATGGATACGTTCTAGAACTACTGCCTCATCGAACAACATCCAATCCAACATGAAACGATTATGCGACCTGACTTCGTAATCGGATACATATGACGAGCATCATATCGGTAACCATTATTGCGATATTAGACTCTACGGACATGAACGTCGTTCATAATCGAGACGGTTACTTCATCGGAGAAAACTACATTGCTCCAACAGAAGTTCTCTCGAGTAGAAGCGAATGTTGAACGATCCATGATTTTCTCATCATCAAACCTAACTTTTCTGGCAGCTCGACGGTGAATTATACGATGGCCATTGAAGCTATTACTAGCGGCTGCTGTGGAGCCCGGAAAGTTGAAGTCATTAATTCAGGGGAAGTTAGTGATGGGTGACGCTTAACTTCCTTAATTCAGGTCACGTCCTTTCTTTGGGAAGAACTTCGTGGCCATCCAGGAATTACATGATTTCATACATCTTCGCTTAGGCGAAACCGATTGGCCCACCTTCGAGCTGTAGATGTAGGAATTCCAAACTCTTCTGACTTCGGCAGCGGAAAAGACCAGTGAGAATGAGTTCTGAGCTGCTTTGCAAAATTATACAACCACCACATTTTACGAGACTGTACTAAAAAATACAGATGTAGAATGATGAAGTAACAATATATCCTAGGTTCTACGGAGGCTCTAATGTGTGCACAACAACATTAAATCTATGAGACATAGGCCTAACAGTTTTTATCATATCTGGTTTCCCATAAAAAACCATGTAGCTTACTGCTATGAAGTCTTCTCCATTTTCCTATCTATCTTTCGTCCCAAACATTTTCCTAAGAACTTTATTCTCAATTAACTAACCAACTCACTGGCACTAGGATCATGGGCGCGGACATAAGCTCTCCATACATCCATATCCTGAGCTAATGTTTTCCAATAATTCCCTGTGTAATCCACTTCCCTCAAATCACATATAATGTTAATCTCCTACCTCATTCTAGTTCTACCTACTGGGCGTTTTCCCTCTGGTTTTCCTACAAAAAGCTTCCATGCACGTATTTTATTCCCCATTCGTCCACATGTCCTGCCCATCGTAGTCTACGAGACTTAACTGTTATTATATCTGGCTTCCTATAAAGACCATGAAGTTCACTCTTATGTAGTCTTCTCATCTGTTTGTGCATCTCTCTTTGGTCCAAAAATTTTCCTATGAACTTTATTCTCAAATACTCGTATTATTTTATCTTCCCTTAAAGTTGGAGTCATGTTTCGCATTCGTATAACTGGGAGAATAACAGTTCAAGGTTTTTTTAGAGAAGTTGGGACGACAAAAGTTCCAGTAATGCATACAATATTAATTTGAGTCATATTCATTTTGGGTTTCTAATAAGTACGCCGTAGAAGCGATGAAAATGTGTAAAAGTTAAAACATTTTTACACGAGAACAACCTCGATAGCTACATTCATTTGGAATGAGTTAAAATAATAATGTCAGATAATGAAAATCAGACAAATATCATTTTATTAAGAGATGCTTTTTCCACCTCTTCAAAAACCCCATCCCTTAAAGCGATGTTAGTAAACGAACTCGTAGCGTTAACAACCTCACTTGATCACTGTACGTAACCTGTTTGTATTTTAAAACAAAACATGGAGAGAACTGACCTACAATTGTTGTACAAAGGCCTGCTCCAAGCGAGTGGAAACATTGAGTCCATTGTCAGCTATGCACTCGTTTGCGTTGTAATAATTCTGCCAGTCGCTGTATTGTCAATCACATGTGAACGTTTTTACTCATTAACCACCATGTTCCAGGAATTATTGATAATGTTTTCCCGTTACATGAACGTATATTAAAGTACGTTCGCTTTAATGAAAACATATTTTGTTTGGTATTTAATTAATTTTTTTAAAAACACAATATCCTACAACCAATCAGCATATACCGTTTTACTTTGATGTAAAATTTATTGTACCTTCTGCTAAATACAGTGTTACGTGGCGGAAATATTTATTACCGGTTAATAGTCATAAATTGGAAACATAAGCTTCAAACTTATCATGGATCCTTTGTAAAGGGTGGAATTGGTATTCGTAAGTAGTGTTGGTAGATCTATTTTTTGCAAATACTGAGACTACAGTGAAAAAATAGGGGAATGACAAGAATATATATGGACAAATATAATATTTTCTATTTCGGAATTTATTAAAAATTCAGTCACTCTTAAGAAATTCGACTTCTCCAGTTGTAGCGGATAAAACATCCACCAAGACCCCTAGATCACTCATACTTCTTCTCACACCGTCTATCCAATCTTCTTTAAGTCTTCCCTTTCTTCTTTTCCTATCTATTTTCCACCCGAAGATCTCCTTAGGGATTCTATCATATGCCATCCTCTTGATATGTCCGTACCATCTTATTCGTCGCTCTTAAATAATTGTCTGTAATAAATTTCCTTTAACTTTCATAATTTTCCTAATGTCAACATTTATTATTTTTCGAATCTAGTTTTCCGTGATGAACTTCTCCAATAATTCATCTCTGTTCCTAATATATTGTTAGCTAGGCACGTTTTAATAAGAACATAGAAGATATGAATATTGATATCCATCCATTGCAACTCTTTCACTGCAATCATAGCATTTTCATGCTATGCTTTGCAACTTTACTAGGGAATTATAGGTGTGGTACCTTCTCGTTGCTTTCCGCACCGGTGAAGGATGATGATGATGGCCGGATGATTTTTGGGACCATTGGGCCCTAAGCATCCTGATATTTGTCTTACAGGTGAGGAAAAGCTCCGGAATAACCTCACCCAGGAGCCTGTCCCGACAGGGAATCGAACCCGTGTCCCGCTGCTTGACAAGGCAGCACGCTACCTCGAGACCAGAACGGTGGACAAATATTGATGTAACATATATAATTTATTAACTGTCTATATGGGAACACACATTTTGAGCTTCATTTTGCAGCTTGTGTTTGTTTTAAACAAATATATAAATCTCTTCACAAGAAATCTAAAAATCCATTTTTATTTGAATCTCCGTTTTTTACATGTTCTATAGATAGCCTATTGCACATTTCAGTTCAGATTACCTTTGCCTGAGAGAAAAAGTCGTTTAGTTTTGGTAACAACGACACGCACAACGAACCCGCCACATACTTCTGCCAAGTACTGTCTAGTGAAATTTTGCTCGACCACTGACACTGACTGGCTGTGACTGACTGACCAACCGACCGACAAAGCGTGATGGAGCGAGGGATATGTTCGCACCTCATGCGTTAATTTTTCTTTGCTGACAGATATTTTTAAATTATCCACCCAATATTATACACTCTACATGAAATGCGGGATTTTAGTTTCCCGGACAGGGTGCTAACGGCACGCGTACTGACAGGGCTGAAAAACGGCACTTCTCACCAGAAGAAAAATGTACGACAACGCTATTTATAAGGTACTCCGTTCAGTTCTCAGATTCAGTCAATCTGGCTAAATTTAATATTGAAGTCAATATAATTGCTCAGACAAACCACCAGCAATCAATTAGTTAATACAAAATATGTTTTTATTTAGTTGTATTGACTATTCCATGCGGACGATTTGCGTGATTACATTGATTTCAATTTTATTTCTTATTTAGCTGATATAGCACGGAGTATTTCCCATCATACCCTCATGGTAAAAGTAACCATGTTTTAATATAAACCAGGAAATTTCGAACGGATAATTTAATAGCGATATCTTCAATTCTATTGGTTTCAAGTGAATTATGGTTATTTTCAAATATTCAGATAAAAATGTCAGCATTTACAAAGTAAGAACATTTAAAATTTCAACAAAGAGGAATAATAAAGTAAATCACATGATGTAATGGAATTTAATTTTATAAATTATTTGAATATTTTCTCTGTTTTGAATTGTCGACTTGGTAGGATATAGCACCTGAGCTAATGCACGAATGTTGGAGATAGGAAATCTATATAATAAATACAGGCCTAGATTAAAAAGAGTATCGTGCTTTTAATACTATGTGAATAGAAGGAAGGTACAAATATAAAATACGAGTATATTTAAATGTTAAAAGTTGTTTACAAGATATTCGTTGAATAAATCGTATACATATTTTCCTCTCTTAACATAGAAAGCCATGTTTTGCATACATATATCACTAGGAAAATAACAGTTTTTCTATATTTCCAGTTTAATATTTTTTTAGAACCATTGGGATGCCTAAAATCCCTGTAGTGCATAACGTCATGAATTTTCAGAATTTAACCTATATTAATTCCGCACATCATTCCTGTTTTTAATTATAGTTCCTAAGTATTTTAATTCAGTCACTTCTTAAATGTTCCCTCATTTGTCATTAACTATTTCCATTATATAGGCTTAATGTATTGTTGTGTATGAGCATATATTTAGTTTTAATTACGTTTGCTTCCAGTCCCAATTGCTGGCTGTTACTCTATAATATATATATATATCTATATATTATGTATTATACATATGTGCGTGTATGTTGGCAATTAATATCTCCTCGCCATCTTCTAATGATGTAATGATACTTCATCATCTGCATAACCTAACAGCTTGTTAATACCATTGAGTTGTTTGCTATCTTCGCCCTTTAAAGTTCGATTGCATGCTCTAGTACAAAAATTAATACTAGCGGAAATAGTGGCATCTCCTTTTTTAACCCAATTTGAATTTCAAAATTATATGAAAACTATTTGCGTACACGCACCTTACTCTCTGTGCCATTTACACATAGTCGAATAAAGCTAACGTTTAAGGAATTTCGAACTCTAGAATAGAATAGAATAGAATAGATTTATTTAGCCTGGTGGAGTTAAGGCAACGTGGCCTTCTCTTCCACTCACCAGGATAAACATATTTTACATATAAATACAAAAAAATTACAATAATAGTACATACTAAACAATTATTTGTCATATTGAATAATTTATACACAAGTGATCTTCTTGGTGATATAATATTAAAATATATATGTAGTCAATATGCCCATTTCACCAATTAATGTTTTAAAATGGTCAACAAGTTTCTACAGCCAAGCTGTCATTCTCAAGACCAGATATTGACTGGTCTTGAGAATGAAGCTTGGCTGTAGAAACTTGTTGACCATTTTAAAACATTAATTGGTGAAATGGGCATATTGACTACATATATATTTTAATATTGAATAATAATGAAAATAATGTCTAATAACGCAATAAAATTAAATACAATTAAAATTAAACTAATGATAGAATGTATATAGAATGGGACAACAGTTCGTATCTACTATACATAAAAAGAAAAGAAAAAATACAAAGAAGGTAATAAAACTGTAATGAATTAATCTATCGCTTATTATACAAACCATTAGGTAAATATATTAACAAAATCTTAAAACTATTTTTATTAAATAATGAGAAAAATTATAAATTATTAAAAAGCAAGATTAGTGAGTTGTTTCTGTTAATAATTTAATTTTCAAGTGTTTTCTGAAAGATGGTAAAGTTTGGCAGTCCCTGACATAGGGTGGAAGGGAATTCCATGTTCTAGCAAGAGAAACTGTAAAAGATTTCGAATAATAGATAGTGTGATGAGGAGGGATATAAAGGACAACGTGCTCAAGGGATCGGGTATCTAATTGATGTGTATCAGAGGAGGATGCTAAAAAATTCTCCTCTATTAATTGATTCATATGCTTTTTTGAAATCTACATATAGTTGAATTACAGTGCCATGAAATATTTAAACTTATAATCATCAAATGTTTGCCATGAAAACCTCGAAACACCCTGTATATAACATGACGTGTAATATAATGAAATAAATTTGGTTTAATCGGCTGAACAGTTTATCAGATTATGACTCTAAAGTTTAACCATTGTACCCTTCCGCGGGAAACGTAAACCCATAATCACGAATTATTAAATTAATTCGGATTTACATAGGGTAATTATTCACTAATTTGATCGCAGAAAACGCAACTATCAAAATGCGTTACACTAGAATTTAACAAAGGTTTTAGAGTAAACACACATTGAAACTGTGACCACTGGAACCACCAACTCAACTAATCCCAGCTGTTATCTATATTTTGCAACACTTGTGATGTTTGCTACCAAACCTGGTGTGTTTTCAAATACGTACATGTACACATACACACACAAAGAATTGGTGCAGTAGTTTGTTGTTAGGTTTGGAAAAGGCTAGAAAAGGGGAGTGGGGTTTCAAGCTACTGAACAGCTTACGTACAATATAAACCCTGTCCAAATAATGGCGCCAGTGGTTTTTGGTGGTTTCCAAATATTGCATTCGACAACCGCACAAGTCACATAAATAAACCAACAAAAAAAAAAACAATAACTGCCATCTCCTGTATTGGATTTTCATAATTCGCTGCTTGTAGCTGTGTAATAGAGGATAAAGGAGGTGAAGCTACCATGCCCCTCTAAGTATCGACTTTCAACCCCTCACCGAACGCCTTCCATCTTCGCGATTTTTCTCTCCTTCTCTTGCTCCAAGAAAGTTTTGAAAAATGTCATTACTTGCACGAATGGAAGGTAATTTTCTTCATTTACTCTAGTTTCAAACATTTCTAGAACATTTTTCTTTTATTATGAAGAACATTGTGGAGAATCATAATTAATATCACATTGTCGCATAAAAAAGTAGTCTTAGTGCAGCAAATTTTGAATAACACAATATAAGTGAAATAATTAAGATATTTTTGCGTGATAGTGCGTTTTTGTCGTACTTGCCAGCAATGGCGACCATTATTAAAAGTTCGACTTCCAACATTTCGGGGTTGCCAACCTAAATAACTAAAACTGTAATATACATTTTCGTAATTCAATATACGTGCGGAAGTAAATCCACTGCCCTCTATGTATACTACGTACAATGTATATATAAAAGAAATCCAAAAGATAGTGTTAATATACATTATACGAAACAAATCACTGCATTTTAAATGAACTGAACTTTATTTGAAACAATATAAAACAATAAATACGTACTTGCGGCCATTTACCAATAATTGTTCTCAAGGCCTCCTGTTGTTTCAACTAATAAACATTGCCCACGCTGTTAACGTTAGTCAATTGTTTATAATGAACGTAATATTTTCAACAAAGATGTATTATTTCACTATTATTTATTATTTTAAAAACACCATCGCGCAAAAAATAATGTACAACGCACGTTTGTGAAGTGTTTTACAGAATCTAGGAAATTAAAAACCTCGCTATCGCTTGGTTTTTAAACATTTTCCCTCGATTCTGTAAAAACCACTTCCCAACCTCGCATCGTAATATACTATTCTCTGTGTATTCTTACCTATTATGGTTGTTTTCGTTGAACATATATTTCAAGACTTCTGAGCCCTATCTACAAGAAAATATAAAAATATCATCATCATCATCATCATCACTCCAAGGATTAGACAATTGCCCGTTCCGACTTCATATTGCATCAGCCAACGTCTTCTAGGTCTTCCAACATCACGCCTTCTCTCTTGCTTGATAATTTCTGGCTAACAATGGATATCTCTCCTTGCTCATTCCATCCATGTGATCAATCCATTTCTGTCTGTAATTCGTGACTTTATCCAATAAAGGCTGTACTTTCAATTCTTTCTCTTATATCCTCATTTCTTATTCTATCAGCCTTGTACATCCTTTTACTTGTCTTAGGAAACCGCATCTCTGCCGTCTGTTTCTATCCTTCTGTCTTTTCACTGGAGCCCAAGTTTCACATCCATACAATATTGTGGGAACCGCCATAACATTATACATTTTTATCTTGGTTTCTTTTCTAATTTTTATTTTGAATGTTCTCTGTATTGTTCCACACACCGTCTGAAATTTATTTATTTTGAGTCAATATCTCTTTCCACATTGTAGCCAACATCACAGCCCAAATATTTGAAACTAGACACCTGTTCTATACTTTGATTTTCTAAAATAATTTTGGTTCTCACTGGATCTCTTCCTCTAAAAGCCATGGTCTTCGTTTTCCTTACAGAAATTTTTTAGATCGTATAATTTACATATTTCATTTAATGCATGCATTGATTTCTGTAAGTCGTCTTCATTTTTCTGTATTATGATTACATCGTCAGCAAATAAAAGATTATTTTGCACATTTTATTATCCATTCTTATTCCTGGATTTACTAAAACTTTCCATTTATTAAAAATATCGTCTATATATATATTAAACAAAGTGGGTGATAAACTACATCCTTGTCGTAATCCAGTATTTGTTTTGATTGCATCTGTTCTTTTGAATCCGGTATCTATAATTATATTTGTGTCTTCATATAATGTCTTTATTGTTTCTACAAGGCACAGCGGGTATCCTTTCATTCGTAATATTTCCCATAATTTTTGTCTGTTTACTCGATCGAAGGCCTTATCCAAATCTATAAATCCTATGTGAGTTTCTAAGTTGTTCTCTTCTCTTTTCTATGAGTTGTTTCAGTGTAAAGACATTGTCTATACATGACCTTCCCTTTCTGAATCCACTTTGATTTTCACTTATTATTACTTCTGTTATGTTTCTCAATCTATTATTTATTATTTTCGTATATATTTTGTAGCCAGTATTCATTAAGCTAATCCCTCTGTAATTCTCGCAATTTCTCCGGTCTCCTCTTTTGAATATATTCTTGACAATTGCTGTTTTCCAAGTGGTTGGAATCCCATAGGTCTGCCAACATATATTAATTAGATGAAGTATTCGTAGTTTACACAATATTCCACTATATTTGATTAATTCCATATTTATATTATCTAATCCTGTTGCTTTCCTATTCTTAGTGGTTTTCAAAGCCATTTCTAATTCATTTATGTCTATTACAATCAATATTTTCCACTTTTATTTCTTCCTCATTGTTCTCTTTTCCTTCAATTTCCTCCTTTTTCCAAAGTTTTTCATAATGCTGGATCCATTCTTGTTCTGGGATTATATTCAATCTGGCAGAATCTTTCTCAGTCTGATTTAGATGTTTCACTAATTTATAACCTATTTCTTGTCTTCCATACATATCATGTTCTACTGAGCTTATAAATTTATCCCATGACTCCTGATGGGATTTTCTTATAATGCTTTTAGCAATTCTCCTTTTCATTTATATTCTTCATAAGATTCTTCTGTTTTCAGTCGTAAGTATGTATGATATGCTTTTTGTTTTTCATTCACTGCATTTTGTATATTCGCATTCCAAGTTCTCAAGCCCTTCCTATTCCTTATTCTATTTTTCTTTCCTAATATCTCATTTGCTGTTTTATGTATTACATTTGATATATTTTCCCATTCAATATTTATATCTTCTGACGTCGCTATCTCTGATATATATTTATTCATTCTGCTTTCATAATGTTGTCTAATACTTTGATCTTGTAATAAATATATTTATATACTTCTTCTTGGTTTCTTTTGTTCTTTATGTTATTTTTCCGCCATTTAGCTATTATGTTTATTTTGCTTATCACGAGATAGTGATCAGAGTATATATCGCTGCCTCTATGTACTCTCACATCTTTTACCAAGGCTCCTAGCTTGTTGTTTACGATTAAATAGTCAATTATTGATCTTGAGTTTATATCCACTTCTTGTATATTTATGTATGTCCTTTTTCGGAAATAGGTATTCATTATTTTTAATTGATTATAGGCTGAAAACTGTCTCAAATCCTGTCCATTTTCATTTATTGTTATTTCTCCATTATTTCCTATTACATTAGGTATAGGGACATTGCCTACTCTGGCATTTAAGTCTCCACTTATTATTAAATGATGATCTTTTGTATATATATACTTTTGTTAAATTGTAAGCAATCTAACGTGATAGATTATTTCATTCCAAATATCAGAAAACCACACTAAAAAAACTGACGTAGAAGTAGATCTAAATAACATAAATTAAACATACAGACGATTTCGAATAATTTCAACGGAATATTTAATCACAGTTTTCGCAAAAATATCCTTAGCTTTTATGGATACTCTCAATTTCTTAAACAGCCTATAGAAAAATTTGTAATTGTTCCCCGAGCTGCAAAGAATTAACCAATTACTTCATTGGCCCATGCATATGATGATTTCTAAAACAGATTACTTTAGGATAATAGGTATCTTTCCTACCTGCGGCTGTGTTCTAACTTGGTCTATGAACCTATGGGTTTACGGTGCCAGTGAATTAGTTTATGAACATTAATGGTTTTTATCAATATTGTATATTGACAAATCTTAAAACTATTTTCACTAAATAATGAAAAAACAAATTATAAATTATAAAAATCAATATTACTGAGTTGTTTCTGTTAATAATTTCATTCTCATTACTATCTTCAGCACTGTGATCTGTCAAATATTCCAGTGATGAAGTTTGGGTTGTTTTCAGACGTAGGGTCTACGTAACTATTTTTGTGCACACAAGCTTGTGATTATAGCAGTGACATGCCGAGGAAGTAACGTCACAAAGGACAAGTCTGGTGACTTTGGTTGTTCGTGGTTTCACTCAACTGCTCCAGGAATTTTACCACTAAACTAAACACAAAACCCAGCATCACATCTAAATATGTTAATCTTAAAATGATACTCCAGGAAATAGGACAGACATTGTTGGTTTAGTTATTAGTGATAATCTCATTTATTAACGTACATAACCATTTTATAAAGGCTCAATTCTGGACATGCATGCTATTATGCATTACAGAAACTCTTGTCTCAACTCCTTTCCAAACGTTAAACTGAATATATAAAACTATTATTCTTCCAGGTCCACCGCTGCGGTCTCGGGGTAGCGTGCTGCCTTGTCACGCAGCGGGTCCGGGTTCGATCCCCGATCGGGACAGTTTTTCTGGGTGAGGGTTTTTATCGGGGAATCCTCACCTGTAAGGCAAATATCAGGAAAAACTTTAAGGCCCAAACGGTCCCCGAAATCTTATGGCCATCGCAATCATCATATTCATATTCATAAGCTTAGGATTAGGGACTCTCCTGGCGCACCATTATCATTATCATCCATCATATCATCGAGGCAACATAACGCCGCCTTCAGGCGCCCCAACCTCAGAAGTGGGTTACAAGTACGCCTGCCAGGAGAGAAAGCAGGAATGTCGAAAGACAAACCCTGGGCATTTGAAAAAAATTATCATTCCAGTTATATTATATGGATGCGAAACATGGACTCTTACTTAAGGAGGAAAAAAGATTAGGGAAATTGTTTCACCCAAAAGAGATGAACAGACAGGTGAATGTACAAAACTACATAATAGTGAGCTACGTGATATGTATAGGAAGCCAAATATAATTAGAACAGTTAAGTCGAGTAGGCTGCGATGTGTAGGACATGTGGCACGTTTGGGGGATGAACGAGTAGCATGGAAGCTTCTTGTAGGAAAACCAGAGAGAGAAAAAGCCCAGTTGGTAGACCAAGAATGAGGTGGAAGAATAACATCATCCATGATTTGAGCAAATAGATTATACAGCGGATGATTGGAAAACATTAGCTCAGGATATGGGTGTATGGAGAGCTTATGTCCGCGAGGCGATGAACCTATGGATTTGATAGTGCCAGCGAGTTAGTTATTTTCATGAGTACAGCCTTAATAGCTCCATTCTATCGAAATTCGCTGAAATTAATACATTTGATTAAGACGAATTTAGAAAAAAACTCATTTCGTTATATCCTCTCATTAATTATGAATCCCTTGGGCCAGAGATTTTTAAACCAACACATGGCCAAGTTTCGCTCTTATAATAATTGATGTAGACTACGTTAAACTGCATAATGATAAGTAATGCCACGAGTGATTTCCAAATTAACGATAAATTCACGACTCACGAAGTGAGGAGTGAGATTTATCTAGAGAATTTGGAAATCAAGAGTGGCATTTGTTAGGACTATTTAACGAATAAAATTAAGATGTTTACTCACAAATCATTATTTAACTATAGTTATTTTAAAATATTTATATATTTAATGTAAACGGCGATGTTTGAAACAAATGAGAAACGATTGTTACGCTTCATCTGCTTCTTTTGTTATCACTGCAACCAGATCATACTATTTATTGCCAAAGGAACGCAATATTGTAAGAATTCTCTCTAGTGGAGAAAAAAATGAAACACATCAAACTGTATATTAATTCATTTCTGATGTCGTATGATGTAAATATAATTATATTTTTCTGGATTGTTACCTGGGAAAAATACATTTAAGATAGTGCAAACGGTGGTTTCTTTTTTTGGTGGTATAATCAGTTGCTACAAATGTTTTTATATTAACTCCCGCATGCGGCATGTGTTGACATTCATGCACTATATATACAATCTGGTAGCCGTATTTCTTGTACAATCAGTCACTGCAAAATAATGGTGAGACCTGTTCAGAATATTAAACAGGAGGAGCTTTCTTTAATATGGTAAATTAACATTGATAAATATTTGGTGATACACGACTGTGATTGGCTGTAAAACAGATATCATTGAAACGTGATTGGTCATTGACTCCCATTTGGGGCATGAGTTAAATAGTCAAAGCAAATATTAAGTTTCTCTACAGTTACATTACCAAATCTAAATTATATGTATTTTTGTGTGCATCTCTATATTCTATACATGTGAAATAACTATAATTATGAATATAGAATAATTCCAGGAATGGTGTGTACCAATATCACAGAGAGTAATTTGTTTTTATGCGTGATTGTATCTAAAAAAATTACTACTATAATTAATCACTTCAGCTATTTAGTAATTAGTTTACAAGCGTTGGACTAATTTAAAACTTAAATTCAGTATATATATGTCATAATGGTAATACGTAATAAATATAATATGGAAAATTCCCTGCAGCTTGATGAAATTATTTAATTTATTCCCAATTATAGTAAAAACGCAAGGTGCATGTGGTAAAACACATACTCTATGAGATATAGAATAATGTTCGCATTAGGGCGTTGTCTCTATTTTAACATCAAAACATTGTGTAGTATATGGCTCAAAAATATTAGAACGTTTCTTTTAATAAAAGTAGTTTTATTTATTCAGATTTAGTTAATTCCGAAGAAATGAAGCTATTGACTTTGTATCCATGAACATATTTTTAAAAAATCTTCATACGTACTAGACATCGGAAATGAACATCACAAAAACTTTATATATTATATATATATGTTATATAGTATATTATATTAAATATACATATAAATAACTAATTCATTGGCACTATCGAACCCGTAGGTTCATGGCCGCGCGTACATAAACTCTCTATCCTGAGCTAATGTTTTCCAGTCATTGCCTGTATAATCTACTTCCCTCAAATCTTCGTTAATGTTATTTTTCTATCTCAATCTTGGTCTACAAACTGGACGTTTTCCTCTGGTTTTTCTACCAGAAACTTCCATGCACTCTTTCATTCTCCATTCGTACCACATGTCCTGCCCTTGCAGTCTACGAGATTTAACTGTTCTTCTTATATCTAGCTTCCTATAAAGACCATGTAGTTCAGTGTTATGAAGTCTTACCCATTTTATATATATATATATATATGTGTTATGTTGCAGATTTTCGATGATATAAGTACGATTAAGAAAGGCTTCTTGGATTTTCCGTGTCGTAGATTCAAGGTTGGACTCTGGCCGCTTATTTCGACGTTTCGATGATCCTACATATCATTATCGA
>JASPKZ010001452.1:10000-72103 GCA_030220185.1 Diploptera punctata | reverse complement strand
GCCGGCCACTCTTGACATTCACCGACCTCTATATAAGGGGATTCATCTCATCTCATCTCTCGACCCGATCATGAGTTAGACACGAGGCTATTATTATTATTATTATTATTATTATTATTATTATTATTATTATTATTATTAACTGACGTTCATTGCTTGTAGTGTTATTATCAACCATTATATTGTAACTTCAAGGCAATATCACTAATTCCCCATAACAATATTCCAGATGTCACCCAAAATAACGTTTTCCTCCTATTACTGTATATTACTCGAAGTCTGAAAGCTTACATCTTTGTCATTTTCCATTGAATATACCTCTTTGATATAGGAGAATGTGAACATCTTTTTATATAACGAATAGAGCGTTTTTCTAAGAAAATTGTTGGAAATTCTTGGTGTGCTCGTATAGAATGAAGGAAGAAAATGACTTCATAGCGCATACAGTCTTTCTTTTTTTTCTTTAAATTACGTCCCATGATACAACGTACCTAGTAGAAAATCCAATTTGTCGAAGCTCTCCTTATGAAAACGGTGCGGACCGAGCAGAAAATATTTTTCCTGTGAACATTATACCTCATGGGATATAAGTTTACACAGCCGGCCACTTTCTAATTTACATAGAATTGAATTTTGTGCCACATTTTCTTGAAACAATCTTCCATCCCTACGATCTCATCGTTTACATCAATGCATGATTGCTATGTAAAAAAGTATACAAGTATACATTTATTCAATTTACGAGAAAATCTCTTAAAACACGTTCATTTTTGCGATTTTATTCATACAACGGAGTACACAATGCAAAATGACCCTTCTGGCAACATAATATTTGGCTTCCCATAAACAAAAAAAGGTGAAGTGATCTCATTACAGTCCTTAGGAAGCCTTTGGGCTGGTAGGAGGTTAAGGCTGGCAACTTTGCAGACAATTGAGACGGAATGTCAACCGAGTTATCAGCCCCGCAATATGGCCGCCTCTACCTCAGAACTTGTGTGTCATTCTCATTTCAGTTAGAGGACATGTCCATCACAAGATCGTTTAGGCAAATTTAATAATTCTGACACCATCAATAATCTAATTCGTCATATTCCGGCTTGTTATTGATAATATTTAACTATATATATATATATATATATATATATATATATATATATTATAATTAAGCGATACTGCTATAAAGTAAACATATTCTCTTTAATTTGCTTACTTGTTATAGCCAGCTACTAGATGGCAGTGAAGACCGAGTTCTCGCGACATCTAGTAATAATGGAGAATATAATAATAAGAAAAATAAGTGTTTGAATTGGATTCGCCTGGTGGTGTAATGGATAACACGCTAGTGTACAGACCCAGAGTTCCGGGTTCGAATCCCGTGTAGGCAATTATTTTTCTTTATCATGTCATATATATATATATATGTATGTATGTAAGTCTCGAGATAGCGTGCTGCCTTGTCACGCAACGAGCCCAGGTTCGATTCCCAATCGGGACAGGCTCCTGCGTGAGGTTTTCCGGTTTTTTCTCATCTGCAAGACAAATGTCAGGAAGCTTAGGGCCCAACGATCCCCATAAATCATCCGGCCACAACTATCATTATTATCCTTCACCAGTGCGGGAAGCTACCACACTTACAATTACCTAGTAAAACTGCAAAGCATAGCCTGAAAATGCTATGATTGCAGTGAAAGACCTGCCCTCGGGCAGAATTACTATATATATATATATATATATATATATATATATATACAGGTAACTATTTTTTACCATGCTTGCTTCTGCTTCCGAGATTCGCGCTTCAAACTGAAATAAGTGGACTTTGAGCAACATTTTCGATCCTTTCACACCCAGATTTAAATTGCGGCGCTTAATGACTTGAGATATTAAAGATTGCCATAAAAAACTACCGGTACTTCAAATAGTCGATCATATTATTCTTATTATTCTTATTATTCTTATTATTATTATTATTATTATTATTATTTTATTCGGAACAGGCAACTCTTACTTAAACCAGGAAGTGAAGATTATTATTATTATTATTATTATTATTATTATTATTATTATTATTATTATTATTTTATTCGGAACAGGCAACTCTTGCTTAAACCAGGAAGTGAAGATTATTATTTATTATTATTATTATTATTATTATTTTATTCGGAACAGGCAACTCTTGCTTAAACCAGGAAGTGAAGATTATTATTATTATTATTATTATTATTATTATTATTATTATTATTATTATTATTATTATTATTTATTCGGAACAGGCAACTCTTGCTTAAACCAGGAAGTGAAGATTATTATTATTATTATTATTATTATTATTATTATTATTATTATTATTATTATTATTATTATTTTATTCGGAACAGGCAACTCTTGCTTAAACCAGGAAGTGAAGATTATTATTATTATTATTATTATTATATTATTATTATTATTATTTTATTCGGAACAGGCAACTCTTGCTTAAACCAGGAAGTGAAGATTATTATTATTATTATTATTATTATTATTATTATTATTATTATTATTATTTTATTCGGAACAGGCAACTCTTGCTTAAACCAGGAAGTGAAGATTATTATTATTATTATTATTATTATTATTATTATTATTTTATTCGGAACAGGCAACTCTTGCTTAAACCAGGAAGTGAAGATTATTATTATTATTATTATTATTATTATTATTATTATTATTATTATTATTATTATTTTATTCGGAACAGGCAACTCTTGCTTAAACCAGGAAGTGAAGAATATTATTATTATTATTATTATTATTATTATTATTATTATTATTATTTTATTCGGAACAGGCAACTCTTGCTTAAACCAGGAAGTGAAGAATATTATTATTATATTATTATTATTATTATTATTATTATTATTATTTATTCGGAACAGGCAACTCTTGCTTAAACCAGGAAGTGAAGATTATTATTATTATTATTATTATTATTATTATTAATATTATTATTTTATTCGGAACAGGCAACTCTTGCTTAAACCAGGAAGTGAAGATTATTATTATTATTATTATTATTATTATTATTATTATTATTATTATTATTATTATTATTATTATTATTATTTTATTCGGAACAGGCAACTCTTGCTTAAACCAGGAAGTGAAGATTATTATTATTATTATTATTATTATTACTATTATTAAAAATATTATAAGATGTTGAGAGCAATAGCAGGATACCAAAGGAACGATAAAAAAGAAAAACGAAGATATAAGAACAGAACTTAATATATTTAATCTCTGCGAAAGAATAGAATATTATCAAAAATGCTTATCAGCACGTATTACGAATGAATAAACAGCGCATACCAACAAGAATGTATAATTATAAACCAAAAGGGAAGACCATTGAAGAGATGGAAGGACCAATTCGACCTATAATGAGATCGGAACAGACCATTGGGCTTAATCCTTGTTGTTGATGATGATTGATGATGATTAAAATATTATGGTCACATAAAAATAAAGACAAAAGACAGATTCCGAAGAAAAATACTATGTTTGCCACTTGGTAGAAGAAAAAGAGGACGGCTGAAAATAATGTGGGCTAATTGACTTTTGAGCAGCACAAAGGAAACAAGATTGGATGATGGGCATTTGAATGACAGAGAAATGTGTAAGAGAATAACAGAAGACTAAATGGACACTGTAAGATATGTAAATTATGAAACCTGCTAAATAAATTAACAATCCATCCATAGTAATTCTGCCCCAAGGCAGGTCCTTCACTGCAATCATAGCATTTTTCATGCTATGCTTGCAGCTTTACTAGGGAATTGTAGGTGTGGTAGCTTCCTGTTGCTTTCCACACCGGTGAAGGATGATAATGATGGCCATATGATATTGGGGACCGTTTTGGCCTTAAAGTTTTCCTGACATTTGTCTTACAGGTGAGGAAAACCCCGATAAAAATCTCACGCAGAAAAACTGCCCCGACCGGAGATTGAACCCGGACCCGCTGTGTGGACAAGGCAGCACGCTCCTCGAGACCACAGCGTGGACAAATTAAGTGTAGTAATAGTAATAGTAATAATAATAATAATAATAATAATAATAATAATAATAATAATAATAATAATAATAATAATAATAATGATAATAATAATAATACCCTCTTGTCTTCCGACATGAAGCTTCCATGCCCCTCTTTCATTCCCCATTCGTGCCACTTGTCCTGCCCTTAGACAGCGATGGACAGAACATGTGGCACGAATGAGGAATGAAAGAGGGGCATGGAAACTTCTTGTAGAAATACCAAAGGGAAAACACCCAGTTGATAGACTAACAATGAGGTGGGAAAATAACATTAACCATGATTTGAGGGAAGTAGATTATACAGAGGATGATTGGAAAAAAATTAGCTCAGGATAGGAATATGTGAAGAGCTTATGTCCGCGTAGCCATGAACCTACGGGTTCGGTAGTGCGAGTAGTTATTATTATTATTTTTTTTGATTGCGGATGAGCCCCATGTAGGACTACGCAAAGTACTTAGAGGCGTTTCCTTTGAGCCCAATTCTTTCATTCTTTGCTATGAGCTTGTTTTCTATCATCTGTCCAAGTTCCAGTTTTTTTCTTCGGTTTGTCCTCTTGGTCAACTTGCCACTTCCATCCATAGTAATTCTGCCCGAAGGCAGGTTCTTCACTGCAATCATAGCATTTTCATGCTATGCTTGCAGCTTACTAGGGAATTGTAGGTGTGGTAGCTTCCCGTTGTTTTCCACACCGGTGAAGGATGACGATGATGATGGTGATAATGATAAGGATGATGATGATGATGGCCATATGATTTCGGGGACCGTTGAGGCCTTAAAGTTTTCCGGACATTTGTCTTACAGGTGAGGAAAAACCCGATAAAAACATCACCCAGAAAAACTGCCCCGACCGGGGATCGAACCCGGGCCCGCTGCCTGACAGGCAACACGCTACCTCGAGATCAGAGTGGTGGACAACTTGCCACTTATTATTATTATTATTATTATTATTATATTATTATTATTATTATTATTATTATGTCCCGCGCGTAGCCGAGCGGTTAAGGTAGGAAGCCTTGGCGCAGAGCTACGGGACTTGCGCTGGTTCGAGTCTCCATGGGAGAAGAAATTTTCTCATGGTATTTCGGCCAGTATGGGACCGGTGCCCACCCGCATCGTGAGGCAATTGGGTAGCTACAATAAGTAGCGGCTCCAGGTTGAGGAACCAGCTATAACGGCTGGGGGACTCGACATGCTAACCACATGTCACCCCTACACTGGCTGTTGATCATCTACCTCTGTGATTGACACATGTGGATGTGAAGGGCCAGCAGCCGGCTGGTAAAAGGGCAACCGCTGAAAAGTGGAAAGACCCTCATCGGAATCGGAATTATTATTATTATTATTATTATTATTATTATTATTATTATTATTATTATTATTATTATTATTTATGTACTGTTCAGTGGTCCAAAGCAAATCAAAATTCTTGAGTTTGAATATGCGGTATGTCGACGCTAGTAGCGCCTAGACAATAGATGTCGCTCATCGAGTTAACTGCAGTTGAATTCCACACTAGAAGCTGTCACATCCTGCCGCTCACATTTGAATTTCACTGAGAATACGGTCTTTCAGAGCAAAGCATAAAACGTAGAATTCCGAAATTCCATCATCAAAGCCTTCAGGGGGTTTTCCTTGTATTATTAAAATCACTTTTAAGAGAAATTCTTGTGTTAAATTGTACACAAGTATTTATTATGTTTTATTTTCAGCTATTTGAAGAAATTAAATAATATAAAATGTGAAAGGAATTTATAAGCCATATTTTAATAATAGAGTTATGAGGCATCTGTATTCTCTTTAAACTAGATAATTGATTGATCCATCCATCCATAGTAATTCTGCCCGAGGGCGGATCTTTCACTGCAATCATATCATGCTAATGCTTTGCAGATTTACTAGGGAATTATAGGTGTGGTAACTTCCCCTTGCTTTCCACACCAGTGAAGGATGATTATGATAATGATAAGGATGATAATGACTGCCGGATGATTTTCGGGGTCCGTTGGGCTTCCTGACATTTAACATTTTCCAATACTGTTATTTCAACACAGTTCCAATACTGGATCATATTATAATATTATAAT
Source organism: Diploptera punctata (assembly GCA_030220185.1). NCBI lineage: Eukaryota > Metazoa > Arthropoda > Insecta > Blattodea > Blaberidae > Diploptera > Diploptera punctata. Next base: position 65,944 of record JASPKZ010001452.1, on the reverse strand, counting down.
GATATTTTGAAAATAAAAATTAATGTGTGAACCAGGAATCGAACCGTGGACCTCTAGTTTTCTAGGCTAGTGTGCAGCCCACTACACCATTCCAGACCTGGCACAAATATTAACAATTATTTCCACATATACAAATCTATAATTCTCGTTTCGTCCGCTGTCAGGTAGGTGTCACATACCATCGCCAACGGCCGGCTTCGTTTATAAGTATCCATATTTGAGAATTTTACGCCACCACTTTTATAAGCAGTAAACGATGTTATTTAACATTTTCCAATACTGCCATTTTAACACAGTTCCAATAATGGATCATATTATAATATTATAATGATATTGTGAAAAAAAAATAATGTCTGAACAAGGAATCGAACCGTGGACCTCTAGTTATCCAGACTAGTGTTCCACGGTTCGATTCCTGGTTCAGACATTAATTTTTTTCACAATATCTTTATAATATTCCTGACATTTGTCTTACAGGTGAGGAAAAACCCGAAAAAAACCTCACCCAGGAGCCTGTCCCGACCAGGAATCGAACCCGGGCCCGCTGCCTGACAAGGCAGCACGCTACCTCGAGACCACAGCGGTAGACAATTGATTGATAATGTTTGTAATTGGACGATGTTATGCATCAACCGGTTTAAACGCCATTAAAAAAGATATATTAATGTCGTTTGTTGCACTGGATCATGAAGCAAGTGTACGCAAACTTTTGCGCCAAATCTTTAAATATAGCCTCACTATTAAAGAAAAAGTTATATGCCACCCGTCCTATAAGAGAATCGTGTTTTGCAACAAACATCTACGAAACCATATCTTCATAAATGTTAAACAAAATTTTGCATCATGCAGCTAAGCGCCAAATGTTCCTGTTCTTAGGTTGTTGATGCTTAACTGTCAAACAAGGAAAATAACTTGCAATATCCAGTATTATTAGTTTGGCGCTAAAATAAATGGCGAAGATTGACTTCAACTTTAAACGTATTTTTACCGAAACTTAGATAATGGTGCATAACCGGTTCATGCATAACGCCGTCCAATTGAAATAGACTATGTGAATGAAACTTAAAGCAATGTAATCATGTTATAGGTCTAATATTTAATTTACCAATGCACTTTAACAGCTAACCCATAGCGTCGCAATTAATTTTTTGCAATTGTTTATTCCCCAAAAATTGCCTAATTTTTTCGTTAAAGTTCCTTTTTTCTCAGATAATACTGTTTCTGATCCTGTTTAATTTATAACATCGTGCAGATCATCTTAAAAAAATTAATTTCTGAAGAATGCAATTTTGAGTTTAATTTGGCATTATTGTCCATGTTTCTGCTCCATAAGTTATTAAACTTCTTACTGTTAACTTATAAATATGGATGAATGAAGATAAATTGTCAGTTAGGAGTGGGTTCCAAATGGGAGACAAGAGGAGGGAGACCTAAGAAGGATAGAGGGAATTATGAATGTGATGAAGGACAGGGGACTGCAGGATGGTGACTGTAAGGATAGAGATGAATGTAAGAATAGAAACAAAACTTAATGTTGGGCACAGGAAGATGTTGTATGTATTTAAAACCTGTTGAATTAAGTTACGGCAGTGAGGCCTGGACAATTCGCAGTGTAGATGAACAAAGACTAACTGCGGCAGAAATGAAATTTATGAGACGTACTGCAGGCTATTCAAGAACAGACCATAAAAGGAATTCTGAGATTCTCAAAGAATTACAAACAGAATCAGTCATGAATATGTACAAAAATACAGAAACAACTGCAAATCTCACGTGAGAAGAATGAACAGAACAAGAATACCATGTCAAATCTTAAATACCAGCCACCAGGCAAGAGATCTTTGGGCAAACCCTTCAAACATTGGATTGAGACCGTAACAGACCACTAGGTCTTATCTCATGAAAGGAAGAAGAAGAAGAGAAGAAGAAGAATTAAAAAAATTGAAATCTGTGCATGCCAGGGCGACAAATTTTATTTCAAGCTTGAGTCTTTTTTTTTTTTTTTTTGTTTTGCAAATGCCCCAGGTTGTCTTTCGACATTCCTGGGTGTTCTCTCCTGACATGGCGTATTGTAACCCATTTCTGAGGTTGCGGCGGCTGGAAGGCGGGGTTACGTTGCCCCGATGATATGATGGATGATGATGATGATAATGATGCGCCAGGAGAGTCCCTAATCCTAAGCTTAGTCTAAGATGAATATGAATGATGATGATTGCGATGGCCATACGATTTCGGGGACTGTCTGGGCCTTAAAGTTTTCCTGACATTTGTTTTGCAGGTGAGGAAAAACCCGATAAAAACCTCATCCGGAAAAACTGTCCCAACCGGGGATCGAACCCGGGCCCGCTGCGTGACAAGGCAGCACGCTACCTCGAGACCACAATGGTGGACGCTTGAGTTATTTTTTGTTCTATAAATTAACAACAATGGACTCGCCATTTTAATTTCCTTCAAAAGGACTCCGACCATATTTGAACACGGAAATCTTGAAACCAGAGGTGGGCGTGGCAACACTAGTTCACTAGGATTTGCTAGTTAAATAAGTTTCAAACATATAGTAAGAATATTAATAAATCTATTTTCATATGAATACTAGGTAGAAAAGAATTGTAATAGGAATAATGATGAAGAGGAAAAGAAACTGTCTGTTCCACATGCTAAGAAGAAACTACTACTATTGAAGGATTCGTTTGAAGGAATGGTGGACGGAATTAATGTATGGGGAAGGATAATAATGAGATGCAGTTGCGTGCATTCAACCCGAGCTATCCCAGCAGTGGTGGAGTAATTAATGCTAATGACAAATGAGGGAAATTTTGAGGAAGTGTCTGAATTCAAATACCTAGGAACAATAACCACAAACAGCAATGAGATGCAGAAGGAAATTAAACATAGGCTCTATTCTGGAAATGCGTGCTATTATGTATTACAGGGAGTCTTGACTTCGCAACTCCTTTCAAAAAAGTTAAACTCAAAATATATTAAACTATTATTCTACCAGTTATATTATATGGATGCGAAACACTGACTCTTACTTTAAGAGAGGAAAGGAGATTATGAGTATTTGAGAATAAAGTTCTTAGAAAAATTTTTGGACCAAAGAGAGATGAACAGACGGTGAATGGAGAAGATTACATAATAATGAACTACATGGTCTTTATGGGAAGCAAGGTATAATGAGAACAGTTAAGTCTCGTAGACTGCGATGGGCAGGACATGTGGCACCAATGGGAATCAAAGAGCGTGCATGAAAGCTTCTTGTAGGAAAACCAGAGAGAAAACGCACAGTTGGTAGACCAAGAACGAGGGTGGGAGAATAACATTAACTATGATTTGAGGGAAGCAGATTATACAGGGGATGATTGGAAAACATTAGCTCAGGATAGGGTTGTATGGAGAGCTTATATCCGCGCGGCCATGAACTTGTGGGTTCAATAGTGCCAGTGATTTAGTTAGTTAGTTAGTTTATAATATTGACACAATTAAGACAATATTTTAAAATAAGAGAAAGAAACAAAACTAAAATTTTTGTAAAGCAGTGGCAGTCCCTTACTGTTGTATGGCAGTGAATTTTGGGTTTTAACTAAAAGAGAAGACAACATCATAGAAGCAGCTGAAATGAGATAATCTGAGAAGTGTAGCTGGTTGCAAACTTCTAGACAAAAGAAGAAGTGAAGATATTAGAAAAGAGCTAAACATTTTTAAACTTTTGATAGAATAAATGACTCTAGAAAAAACTGGAAAGAAACATGCTCAAGAATAAAGGATTATACTTAGTACAAGCCAAAAAGAGCAGGAATGTTGGTAGACCGAAAAAGAGATGGATTCAACTTTTTGAATGATAATCTATGACACCGTAACAAGCACATGGGCTTAATCCGTGATTGTGATGATGATGATGAATGATTTTGGGCAGGAGTAGGTAGAGGAGGAGACTCACTGTATGGCGCAGGATGACGGATGAGGCAATAAAGAGTGGATCAGACTCTTAGCTGTAGTGAAAGCAATGATCTATGGTGGACTCCAGAAAAAAAATTATCTGGTCCTCCAGGTTGGGGGTTGATGCTAAGGGTCCTTATACATTATAAAAAATAATGCTAAAAAACAAAAAAAATGTATATTTAGGTTGAGGATACCTGTGTATATAACAGAAACAATAGTGAAAAAATCTCTGGTCCTCCAGGTTGGGGGTTGATGCTAAGGGTCCTTATACATTATAAAAAAATTAATGCTAAAAAAAAACAAAAAAAAAATTATATTAGGTTGAGGATCCGTGGTATTATCACAGAAACAATCCTGAAAAAATCTCTGGTCCTCCAGGTTGGGGGTTGTGATGCTAAGGGTCCTTATACATTATAAAAAAATTAATGCTAAAAAAACAAAAAAATTGTATATTTAGGTTGAGGATACCTGTGTATATAACAGAAACAATCCTGAAAAAATCTCTGGTCCTCCAGGTTGGGGGTGATGCTAAGGGCCAGCTCCTTATACATTATAAAAAACTTAATGCTAAAAAGAACAAAAAATTGTATATTTAGATTGAGGATACCTGTGTATATAACAGAAACAATCCTGAAAAAAATTGGTTTACAATAAGATAATAGGCCTATATTTGACAAATTCCATTCAAATCAATTATGCACAAACATTAAAATTCAAATTTCCCGTCGAGTCAGCAAACGTCTATCCGCTACCACGTTTAATTTGACGGAGCCCTCTGCATTCACATTATTTTCCTCTGTGTTATTCTTACCAACACCTGCAACTAAGTTAGAGATGAATTCGCGCAAGCGCATATATTTACATTTCGATGTGTGGCTGCTAAGACCAAGCGATAACCCACACTAGAAAAAGATTGTCTAAAGCCATTGATTGTTTATTGATTATCAACTAATTGGACCCGACAGCGTCAGATCTCGAAGGAAAAATATACAATTTGACCGATAATCGTGAAACATTGACCTTGTATATAAGGTCCTATCATTTCCTGAAGAAATCCTTTGAGGAAGAAACATTGGCTGATGTGAGAGGAGATGATGATTGGCTGATTAGGGAAGCGAAATATTTCTTTTTTAAAATTCATAATTCATTATCACAATATTAACTTATAGGTTATATTTTTACAAAACACCAAAGAAACAACATAGCATCAAGTTATGTGGTACGCTTTGTCAGCTAAAGAACATATTAATTCAAGAAGCTTTATTTATCGCCTATTATATACTCGAATACGCAACACTTGAAATGATTATGACTTGCATATATTAGGTGTTAAACAATTTAAATAATTTCATAATCGCACTGAGTTTGTTTAAATGAGTTATTAATTTTTTTCATAAGTTTCAGTCAAACTCAAGATTTTAAGGGAGGGTTGCAGGTGTATTTTCAACTCTATTCAAAATTTATCTTAAAAAGAGTACTAAGGAACTAGAGAAAAAAATGTAAAAAATGGGCATATCAATCCAAAAATACGCACGCATTTTCAATCAATTTTGCAGACCACCAGGTATTAATAGCACAGAACATGAAGACATATAATATTTGGCAAGCAAACTAAGAGAAGAATATGAAAAATAGGAATATTTGGCAAGAATCTAAAAAGGACGAATATGAAAATGGGGACTTGATATATAAGAGAAAACTCAATATCTGTGTAAGGGAGAAGAATATAGGTCAAATTTCAACAATAGAGAAAAACTAAAACCTAGTCATGAATGAAATTAGTTAGGAGCAAAATTTAAACCATTCAGGCGATAACACAGTGAGAATTAACCCTATAATCGCCACAAACAAAAACAATCAACTGTTTTTTAAAAACTATGTTTAGTGGAGCAAAATCCTTACAAAACATAGACATTAAAATATATCAAACCATAATTCAGAGCATTTTAACATATGGTTGCCGAAGTTTGGCTCATGGCACTTACCGTAGGGAAATGACAAGAATTTGAAGTACAAAAATGGTGGTTTTAAGCAGATCCGCTTTCAAAATCTAGAATGGATAGACATATACGAAATAAGAAAATTAGGGGTTGATGAAGATTAGCCGGACATCATACACATTATACGAAAGAAAAGATTATTAGTTGCCATGTCAAAGAATGCGAGAACAAAGATTTGCCTAAAATTATTCTGGGCTGGATCCAAATGGAAAGGAGGAAGAAAGGAAGACCAAAGAAAACCTGGATAGATGGTGTGAAAGCGGCTCTGATGATTATCAGAGGATGTGTGGGAAGAACAATGGAGTGGACTGAGTATGGGCGTTTGGTATTCCGGAAGACGGCGCGTCAGCTGTCATGATAAATACCGGATGATTATGAGAATAAAAACCATAAATGCAGTATGCTAATATGTCGGCTATTTACAAAAAATTCAATATACTGAGATATTTTTATTACTATTTAATAGAATTACAATATGTTACTAATTGCTAAAAGATAGACACGTGTAAACAGATTGCTATTTAATAATTTTTAATGTGTTTTCAAATGATGATTCAGATTGACACACCTCTGGCATAGGATGAAAGAAAATTCCATGTACTGGCAAATGAAACTGCAAAATATAATGCGCAATAAACACTGTGTTGAAAAGATATGCGTATAAAGGACAGAGTTTAGGAATTTAATACAGCTATCTGGTATATGGTGTCCATTCGTCCCGTTTTTTCTGGGACAGTCCTGTTATTTTTTTTGGAAAATGTACCGCGTGTCCCGAAAGTTTTCTTGGGGACGCTAATATGTCCCAATTTTGAGATGATGCTTTGTCAATGTATTTATGAATGGCGACTTTCATTTTGTTCTTTACTGTGTAATTATAAATATGAAGGATAGAAAGCGCCAGTCGTATGGCCACGATGCACTCTTTGGTCTATAATCTTTATTTTTTACTCTCATATATTGGTAACTGGTACATTTTTTCAAATTGTCAATCCATGGTCAGTGCAGCCAAAGCCGGAGACTTTTTTATTATTCTGGCACTTTGGCGGTGGGGAAATACAATTTTAACTTGGATGAAAGAGATTTAGTTAGTGGATTTTTATACCCCTTGCAGCGAAAAATAAATATTTTTAAACGTAATAAACAATGACTTTAGTGGTTTTTGATTTGTGAATGGTTGATTCTTATAAATTTGCATTGGCAACAGTGTCGTGGTAAAAAGAAAATAACTTTTTTTTTATTTTGTTCATGTCCCACCTTTTTCTAAAATTTCCCAGGATTTTCCTTTAATTTTTTGTACATCCCCCTTTCACATTGAAAGTATTATGCACACCCTAATCTGGTACATAATTTAGATTAAAAATACACCACAATCTCTCCTAGCCTCGAGGTTGAAATGTTATAAATTATATATATATATATATATATTATATATATATATATATATATATATATGTTAATTATTTAATCATAACCGATAAAGCGTCACTGCTATAACGTAAAAATATTCTCTTTAATTTGCTTACTTGTTATAGTCAGCTACTATAGATGGCAGTGAAGACCGAGTTCTCGCGAACATCTAGTAATAATGGAGAATATAATACATATATAAGAAAAATAAGTGTTTGAATTGGATTCGCCTGCTGGTGTAATGGATAACACGCTGAGGTACAGACTCAGAGTTCCGGGTTCGAATCCCGTCCAGGCATTTATTGTTCTTATCATGCCATATATATATATATATATATATATATATTATATAAACTACTCCGGTTATCAAACCCCGACACTCTGGTAAGTAGACGCGCATACTATCACATGAGATAGCTCGTTGGATGACCACAATGAAAAAGAAAAAAAGTAAAATTCTTACGAATAAACTGTACTCGCTGCACTATAAAAAAAACTTTACACAATAAATTTAAAAACTTCGATGCACATATTGAAGCTAATCTAAATGCACAAAAAAAGTACAAGGAGGCAGGAATATTTTTGCGAGTATAACTTTGAAAAGTTTGTTGTTCAGAACAACGGAAAATTTAACTGTTGCTGCTTTGCTATTTCGGTTGAATTCCTCGAGAATGACTTCCCGGAGTTTGGTTTGAGGTAGTTTCGTTACAAGATATTACTTCTATTGCCAAGGGAGACATCTTAAAAAAGAAGTAACCTTACAAAGGTTTAAGCTCGGGATAGAATATTGCCAACAGAATGATACAGAAGGTGAAACCATTTTCAATAAATATCAAGAACTTCTAGCATCCAATGCCTAGGAAAAGTTACTTTTATAAACACAAAAAAAGGCCTTTAGACACAGTTTCCTATAAGGTGGATCAGAAATCAATCTCCCTTCGGATCTAGTAAAATTCTAAACTCCGTGTATAGCAGGCCTGCTTTCTCACATCCTTGTATCATTTATGGAGGTGGAGAATAATTTAGCCCCTATAGGGATGACAAATAGTCAGCATGTTGCATCGTCCAACCACTGAAGCTCGTTTTCTCAAACTGGAGACGCTACATATTGTACATATCCAAAATCCCCACGATTTTGTGTTGACACTGGTCCCATAACAAAATAAGTAACTCACTGGCACTATCGAGCCCGTAGGTTCATGGCCGCGCGGACATAAGCTCTCCATACATCCCTATCCTGAGCAATGTTTTTGAATAATTCCCTGTATAATTTACTTTCCCTTAAATCATGGTTAATGTTATTCTCCCACCTCATTCTTGGTCTACCAACTAGGCGTTTCCCTATGGTTTTTGTACAAGAAGCTTACATGCACGTTTTTCATTCCCAATTCGTGCCACATATCCTGTCCATCGCAGTCTACGAGACTAAACTGTTCTTATTATATCTGGCTTCCTATAAGAACCATGTAGTTCACTGTTTTGTAAGTCTTCTCAATTCACCTATCTATTCATCTCTCTTTGGTCCAAACATTTTCGTAAAAACTTTATTCTCTCAAATACTCGTAATCTCCTTTCCTCCCTTAAAGTCCATGTTTCGCATCCATATAATATAACTGGTAGAATAACATTTTTATATATTTTCAGTTTAACGTTTTTTAAAGGAAATGAGACGACAAGAGTCCCTGTAATGCATATAGCACGCGTTTCCAGAATTGAGCCTATGTTTAATTTCTTTGTGCATCTCATTCCTATTTGTGATTATGGTTCCTAGGTATTTGAAATCAGCCACTTCTTCGAAATTTCCCTCATTTGTCATTAGTTGTCCATATCCATTATATTGTGGAAAGTAACGGGAAGCTACCACACCTACAATTCCCTAGTAAGCTGCAATCATAGCATGGAAATGCTATAATTGCAGTGAAAGACCTGCCTTAGGGCAGAATTACTATGAATGAATGAATCCATTATATAATGTATTTCTATGCGTGACCATTATATTTAGTTTTATTGATATTTACTTCCAGTCCCAATTTCCTAGTGTTACTCAATAGAGTGTGCATGTCGACCCTTAGTATCTTCTCGCTATCTCCCAACAGTACATTATCAGCATAACCTAACAGCTTAATAATTTAAATTTTGATAAAATTTTAGCATGGGACACTGTATATCGATAGAAAAAAATGGAATAATGCTATTATTCTTTTGTTATTATGTTAGTAATCTCGTTATTTAATAAAACAATGCAATCTTATGCTGCAAATTGTCGGGTTCTGTTGAAAAGGACATTTCTTTAGGAGTTATTATTAAAAAAATAAAAGGATAAATTGTTGCCTTGAGAGGTAATGATGTAAACAACCACTTCCCAACCTTGCATCATAATATATTATTACAATACAACTGGAATATAGCTCGAAATTAATATAGATTAGGACAACAAAAACATATTTCGTTTAATTATATCTGTATAAGAATTTCCAACAACTGACAAATGCTCATTCATCTTTCTTTGTTTTTTTCAGATAGGCTATCAAAATATCATTAACTTTCAAGGCAACAATTTATCTTTTTATTTATTTTTTTAATACCAACTCCTAAAGAATGTTCGTTTCAACAGAACCCGACAATATGCAGCATAAGATTGCATTGTTTATGAAATAACGAGATTACTAACTTAATAACAAAAGAATAATAGCATTATTAATTATCTCCTTCCATTTTTTTTCCATTATCCATTGTCCCTAGAAACGTAAACAAAACACGCCCATATAAAACATACAAACACGAAGCGAATTTCTAACAAAAAACCCTCATCAAAAGTTTTAATTTATTCAATTACTGGCTAGTGCGCCACAAAAATTATACAAAACCTGGAGTTTAAAATTGTGCCTTTGTAACCTTCTAAAAAAACACCTTTCTTTTGTCACTGATAATTATTGTATAATTTCTAGTTTACGTTTTCATTGCACACAACTCTTTTAAGAATAGGCCTTCAAATAAGGAAATGCTATATATTAGTAATTCTTTTTGAACAAAAACATTTTTTAAAAGTACTAGCTAATGTATTATATTATTTTATTTAAAATATATTACAGTCGTATTCTTAAAAAGTATTTCCCTAGACCCTCTACGAAAAGCAGATTAGCCGGTAAAAATTGCACTTAAACTAGCGTGAAATATTAGCGGGTAAAGACGTTGCATTAAACTAGCGTGAAATATTTTCAAAGTCATATAGAACAGGCGCAGTGCGCCGTCTTAGATTAATTGAACCGCGATTAACCCACAATCGAACCACATCGATTATCATCCTCGATTACTATCCGTGGCTGTGAAATTTAAATGACCAATATTTGCAATAAATCCCCAAATCGATGTTAAAAATATTTATCAATAATATTAAAATTACCAAAGATTTATTAAAAATGGGTGTACACTTACTTATCACTCCCTAATGCTGATCCAACCAGCGATAACCCAAACCAGCGATAGAAAACATAGATGAACTACTATACTCTGTGGAGAAAATAGCAGTTAATATCACAATATTGCCTAAAAAGGTCATAGTATTGTGATTTGCAATATTTAAAAATAACTACTTCAAAAATTGTCAAAATAATGTTATTAAACCTATATTGAAAAAGTTTTAAAATATGACAATAATTTGTAGTAAAATACACAAGAAGGAGCTATAGTTTACAACAATATAACTGAAAAATCAAGGCGCTAGTAGAAGTGCAATGGAGCCGATAGCCTAAATCTGGGGTCGGGAGCTGGTAAAAGGACGGGGATATGTGACGTCATCCCCACTGCACTTGCAGCTGCAATCATAATCCCTTCTCGGCAAAAAGTAAAACTGACGAAACCCTTCAAACTAAAATACTAGTACACTGAAAACCAATTTATTGCAGCCAATCTTCTTTAAATTTTTAAGCATATTTATTAGAGTTTGAACTTTCATTCCTTTCTTTTCATATCACTTTGTCATTACGCAGGCTAAATGTAGATTAAACTAAAGAAGAGAAAGAGAAGCAATTTGGAGGTAATATATAATTGAAAAATTGGAATGAATATCACATCTTAGTATATTTAAATTTCATAAATACTTTTAATAAACATCGAATGAAGACTATGATGTGCAAAATCTCTCAGGTACTTTCCTATCATTCTAACTAACTAACTCACTGGAACTATCCAACCCATAGGTTCATGGCCGTGCCGGACATAAGTTCTCCATACATCCCTATTCTAAACTAATGTTTCCAATCATCCCCTGTATAAATTACCTCCCTCAATTCATGGTTAATGTTATTCTCCCACCTCATTCTTGGTCTATCAACTGGGCGTTTTCCCCTCTGGGTTTCCTACAAGAAGCTGATATGCACCTCTTCCATTCCCCATTCGTGCCAATGTCCTGTCCTTCGCAGTCTATGACACCTTAACTGTTCTTATTATATCTGGCTTCCTATAAAGACCAGTAACTCATGTTATGTAACCTTCTCCTCCATTCACCTGTCTATTCATCTGTCTTTGGTCCAAAAATTTTCCTAAGAATTTTAATCTCAATACTCGTATTTTTAATCAGTCCACCGTGTAAAATAATAATAATAATAATAAATAATAATAATAATAATAATAAATAGTAATATTAATAATAATACTAATACTAATAATAATATTTTTTATTTAGGAATATTCCACAATACATGTTTCCTTCTCCGTCACCCAAAAGTGATTTAATCGCCAGAGGTTCCTGCTTAAAGCGCATCATCTTCCCTCAAATCTCTAGCTTCCATACTTCTCTTCACTCCATCCATCCATCGATCTCTAGCCTGCCTCTTCCATTCTTTCTTCCATTACATTTCCAATTAAGGATCTTCTTTGGTATTCTCTCTTCTTCCTACTTATGAGGTGTCCATACCATTTCAAACGTTTTTCTTCTTCTTATTTTTTTTCTAATATATACAATATATGCATTTTTTTCAACTTGCATAATTTCCCTTATTGTGCTGTTTCTAACCTTATCCCTCCCAGTTGAAATTCTTGTCGATCCGCCCCCAAAAATCCATTTATAATAATAATAATAATAATAATAATAAATAATTATAATAATAATAATAACGAATAACAATAATAAGTAATAATAATAATAATAATAATAATATAATAATAATAATAACAATAATAATAATATAATAATAATAATAATAACAATAATAATAATAATAATAATACAATAATAATAACAATAATAATAACAATAGAAATAATATATAAAATTATATATTTCCGGTTTTAACAATGTTGATACATTTTTTTCCGGCACCAATGATTTGTCTTCAATTTCGCTCTATAATTTTCCTCCATTCGTCTCTATTATAACACATTTCTTCCTCTATTTCCCAGTCCTTCAAAGTTTTTCTAATCCCTTGGATCCACGTGAGATCTGGTCGTCCCTTTCCTTCTCGTTCCTGATGATGTCCATTCCATTATCTTTTTTTTTTTTTTTTGTTAATCTTTCATCCTCCATTCCCCTAATATGCCCGTACCATTTTAGTTGCTTTTCTTGGACTATTTACCTCATGCCCCAAATGGGACTCAATGGCCAATCACTTTCAATGATTTCTGTTTTTACAACCAATCAGAGTCGTGTTTCACGAATATTTATCAGTGTTTATAATTACCATATTAAAAAAGCTCCTCCTTTTTAATATTCTGAACAGGTCTGACCATTATTTTTGCAGTGACTGAGCCTGCGAGAAATACGGCTAACAATATTGTATGTATATGTCATTGAATGTCAAGACATGCCGCATGCGGGAGTTAATATAAAAAACATTTGTAGCAATTGATTATACCACCAAAAAAAGAAACCACTGTTTGCACTTTCTTAAATGTATTTTGTTTCCCAGGTAACAATCCAGAAAAATATAATTGTCATATTTACATCATACGACATCACAGAATGAATTAATATACAATTTGATGTTTCATTTTTTCTCCACTAGAGAGCATTCTTAAAATATTGCGTTCCTTTGGCAATAAATAGTATGATCTAGTTGCAGTGATAAACAAAGAAGCAGAATGAAACGTACCTATCGTTTCTCATTTGTTTTCAAACATCATCGCCGTTTACATTAAATATATAAATATTTAAAATAACTATAGTTAAATAATGATATGTGAGTAAACAGCTTAATTTTATATCGTTAAAATAGTCCTAACAATGCCACTCTTGATTTCCAAATTATCATAAGTAATGCCACGAGTGATTTCCAAATTAATCGATAAATTCACGACTCACGAAGTGAGGAGTGAATTTATCTAGAGAATTTGGAATCAGGGTGGCCTTTGTTTAGGAACTATTTTAACGAATAAAATTAAGCTGTTTACTCACAAATCATTATTTAACTATAGTTATTTTAAAATATTTATATATTTAATGTAAACGGCGAGTGTTGAAACAAATGAGAAACGATAGGTACGCTCTCTACTGCTTCATTTGTTTATCACTGCAACCAGATCAATACTATTTATTGCCAAAGGAACGCAATATTGTAAGGAGGAGCTTTCTTTAATATGGTAATTATAACACTGATAAATATTTGGTGAAACACGGCTCTGATTGGTTGTAAACAGAAATCATTGAAACGTGATTGGTCATTGACTCCCATTTGGGCATGAGTTAATAGTCTAGAATAAATTCCACTCCTCACACTTCGTGAGTCGTGAATTTTATCGATAATTTGGAAATCACTCGTGGCATTACTTATGATAAATTCTAAAATTAAGTTTTGTACTATCCATGTTCCCTCTGTATAACTTCATTTCTAATTTTCTCTCTCCTTGATAATCCTAGCAGATCCTTCTCCAACACAAAACAACAACAGCAATAGCAATAAAAACAATAATCTTTCTTCTCTTCTTCTTCTTCGTCCTTCAAGTATTAGGCCAAGGCCTGTTACGATCCTATAGAAAATTTTCCCTCCATCGTTTCATAGGACGGCCCAGTGATCTTCGTCCTCTTGGTATATAATTATAAAACAGCTTTGGGGATCCGATTTGAACTCATTCTTTCAAGACGGTGTTTCCAATTTAGTTGGTAATGTTTGATATATTCCAAAATTGGCGTAGTCTTTCAATCAAAAAATTACAAGGCACCAAAGAAACTCAAAATTTCATTCAGTTTTATAGTGGTGTAAAAAAACATATTCATGCACAAGCAGGAGTAGCCATTATGGTTCATAAACGATTTAGAAATTCAATACATAGCTATACTTTTTTGGAATAAAACAATAATAATAATAGTAATAATAATAATAATATACTACTATTTATTGTTTTAATTCACTTCACGCGAAGCAAAATAACATATAATACTAACATACCTATTTTCAACCATACCTGAATGTTTGTCATTTCCATACTCATCAACATGTGAAGAATTCGAATGTATTCTGTTATGTCTTACGTAGCAGAGCTGATAAGAACCACAATACAAACTCAGCCTTTCTTCCATTTTGAATGCACTTATAATACTGGTTTTTTATTCCACGCGAAGAATATGTATTTGTTACGTTAGCCACGACAGAACATTACTGACTGCAAGCTTTGACTTGTCATTGACCTTGTAAACAACTTGTACTTAACTCCCTTGCTCTCAACACCAAAAACGAAATTTGAACAAAAAAATATCGTTTTTTTTTGTCAAATAACATTCTTCTGTAAAAAAAAATTCTTGACTCTGGAATTCCCTCCCATCTTGTATCAAGGACTGCACAACTCAAAAACAGTTAAAAACTGCTCACTAAATATTTCCATAAATAATATACTATAAAACTATATTATAGGTATATTATTAATAATATTTAATATTTCTCACTTTCTTTACCAAGCCAATAATTTAATCAAATTATAAGTGGTTTATTATTATTATTTTATTATTATTATTATTATTATTATTATTATTATTATTATTATTACCAATAATATTGATTGTTATTATGATTATTTCAATAATATTTTTTTGTTCCTTTCTTGGTCATCTTGTATAATAATAATATAATAATAATAATAATAATAATAAATAATAATAATAATAATAATAATAATAATAATAATAATAATAATAATAATAATAATAATTAGTAATATAATAATAATAATAATAAATAATACTCATAATAATTGTATTGTAAGCCCATGTTTTTCCTTTACAGAGATTTAAGGCGCTCTCCCCCTTACAGAAAGAATTTAAACCATATTAATATTTATGTTACACTTGTTTTCGTACAGATGTCATTTTGAGTGGCCCGTGGTCAGCGTTCCGCCTCATACTGACATCTAGGAAACCAAGGTAGTACTAGGACGGGAAAATTCGGTAAATTTTGTTTTAGAGGGCCTTTTCATTCAGGCTTAAGGATTTTTTACGAGCCTGAAAATCTTCAGACTCGGGACCCACGGCTTAAAGTCCCTCCCGGAGGACTTGCTCCTTGGATTTTTCCGTCCTAAAAACCCATCGACCCCGGCCGTTGTTTGTAACCCGCCGACCCTCGGGACCGAGAGCATAGGAGCATAACCACTGTCCACGCGCGGCCGATAATAATAATAATAATAATATAATAAAATAATAATAATAATAATAATAATAGCATTTTTATTTTACCTGGCAGAGTTAAGGCATTAAGCCTTGTCTGCCACTCAACCAGGTTTTTTAAAAATACAAAAAAAAATGTCTTCCATCTAAATTACAATATAATAAACGATTTCATGTTATATATATATATATATATATATATTACAATTATAATTTTTAATGTATTTTGATATATTCTAGATATAACGAATTAAATATAATATGTACATGATATATAAAAATATATAATTCATAATTATTAATATGGGTCTAATTTATAATCCTGGTGAAGTGGTAGAGAAGATACTATGTATTTTAATTCCATCAAGTAAAATAAAACCATAATAATAATAGTAATAATAATAACAATAATAATGATAGTAATAATAATAACAATAGTAACCAATAGCAATAATAATAGTAATAATAATAATGATAATAGTAATAAACAATAATAATCTGCATCAAGAATTAGATCTCAAGGTCTCTTCCGATCTCACGTTAAATTGGTCTGTCCATCGTTTACTGGGTCTTCCTACATTTCTTAGTCCTACTGATTTGTAATGAAGAATCTGTATCGGAATTCTATTGTCCCGCGCACTCTATTGATGTGGTCCACTAATTCATCTCTGTGTTGTGTAATTATATTTAATAGTTTGAATATATTTGTTTCTCTTCATAAATTTTTCATTCTTTTTCGATCTTGTTATTGTACAGCAGTCACCTCCTCAGAAACCATCATTTCTGACGTTCCTAGTTTTTGGTTATAACCCCAGTGATCCGATCCATATAACAGTGCATTATTATTATTATTATTATTATTATTATTTTTATTATTATTATTGTTTTATTTTATTATTTTATTATTATTATTATTATATTACTTATTATTATTATTATTATTATTATTATTATTATTATTATTATTATTATTATTATTATTATTATTATTATTAACTATGTTTAGGTATATTTGTATGAATATTTAATATTTTTACTTTATTTACGAAGCCAATAATTTAGCAATATTAACAGGGATTATTATTTTTTTTTATTGCGAATGAGCCCATGTAGGACTACGCAAAGTACTTAGAGGCGTTTTCATTTGAGCCCAAATTTCTTTCATTTCTTGCTATGAGCTTGTTTTCTCTCATCTGTCCAAGATGTTCGAGTTTTTTTTCTTCGGTTTGTCCTCTTGGTCAACTTGCCACTTATTCACCTTAATTCTAAATATATCTCTGTTTGGGATATCTTCTTTATTAATTCCTGCCAATTTTAAGTCCTTTTTGACTTCATTAATCAACTTCATAGTATCCACTGGAAGCTTTAACTTCTGTTTTCCGTAGAATTCCATTATCTGTTTTGTAAGCCTATTTGGAGTTTCATTCGTTTAATATGGCCATAAAATTTTAACCTTCGTTTTCTAATATCACTATGAATGTCTGTATATATTTTTAATTTCCTTTTTTGCTTCTGAGTCTAAATGCTTCAACCTATGACTTGTGGACCTAAAACTTTTCTTATAATTTTGCATTCTTTTTTCACTATATTTTCGATATCTTTTTTTTTTCTGTTCAAAATTCTGCTCCATAGAGGCACTCTGGTTTAATTACAGTGTTATAGTGTCGTAATTTTGTATTGTAAGATATGTATTTTTTATTATAAGTGTGTTGAGTAAGCCGAAATGCTGTATTCCATTTTTTGGCATCTACTTTTATTGGCTTTGGTTTCAATTCCATTTTCCTGAATCATTTCACCAAGATATTTAAATTGTGAAACTCGTTTAATTTTTACCATATTTGGTTTCCAGGTATTTTGGTGCTTGTTTATTGCATGAAAAACATTCCGTTTTTTTTCAAAAGAAATCTGCACACCAACTTTCTCTGCAATGTCACTTAATAATGTCAATCTGTTTTTTGTGCTGTTACAACGCGTCACGGGTTAAGATGGCCTAGATCATCAGCATATGCTAGGCAATCAATCTTCAATTTTCCTCTTCCTAATATGATTGGTTGATTACATTTGAAAATTATTATTAGTATTATTATTTTTTGAATTGCGAATGAGTCCATGTAGGATTACGCAAAGTACTTAGAGGCGTTTCCTTTGAGCCCAAATTTCTTTCATTAATTTTGCTATGAGCTTGTTTTCTCTCATCTGTCCAAGTTGTTCCAGTTTTTTTCTTCGGTTTGTCCTCTTGGTCAACTTGCCACTTATTCACCTTAATTCTAAATATATCTCTGTTTGGGATATCTTCTTTAGTAATTCCTGCCAATTTTAAGTCTTTTTTGTCTTTCATCAATCCACTTCATAGTATCCACTGGAGCTTTACTTCGGTTTTCGTAGAATTCCATTACCTGTTTTGTAAGCCTATTTGAGTTCATTTCGTTTAATATGGCCATAACATTTTAAACCTTCGTTTTTTTTATATCACTATGAATGTCTGTATATATTTTTATTTCTTTTTACTTGATTATTATTATTATTATTTATTATACTTATTCTTATACTTATACTTACTTACTCACTGGCACTAATCGAACCCGTAGGTTCATGGCCGCACGGGACATAAGCTCTCCATACATCCCTATCCTGAGCTAATGCCTTCCAATCATTCCCTGTATAATCTACTTCCCTCAAATCATAGTTAATTGTTGTTCTCCCACCTCATTCTTGGTCTACCAACTGGGCGTGTTTCCCTCTGGCTTTCCTAAAAGAAGCTTCCATGCAAGTCTTTCATTCCCCATACGTGCAACATGTCCTGCCCATTGCAGTCTACGAGACTTAACTATTCTTATTATATCTTGGCTTCCTGTAAAGACAATGTAGTTCATTGTTATGTAGTCTTCTCCATTCACCTGTCTGTTCATCTCTCTTTGGTCCCAAAAGTTTCCTAAGTACTTTATTCTCAAATACTTTGTAATCTCCTTTCCTCTCTTAAAGTAAGAGTCCATGTTTCGCACCCATATAATATAACTGGTAGAATAATAGTTTTATATATTTTCAGTTTAACGTTTTTTGAAAGGAGTTGGGACATCAAGAGCCTCTGCAATGCATAATAGCACGCATTTCCCAGAAATTGAAACCTATGTTAAATTTCTTTGTGCATCTCATTCCTATTTGTGATTATTGTTTCCTAGGTATTTGGAATTTAGCCACTTCCTCAAAATTTCCCTCATTTGTCATTAGCTGTCCATTTCCATTATTTTAATGGATTTCTATGTGTAACCATATATTTAGTTTTATTGATATTTATTATTATTATTATTATTAATATTATTATTATTTATTAATATTATTATACTATAACTCTTATATGAGTGACTGAGGATGGGGAACAATAAGTCCATAAGCTATAGAATATTAAAGCTTAGCAGTGTATGGGAATTTATGAAATACGCATTATAAAAGTCGATGCGAATGGTGTGCGCAGCCAAGCGTTTAAAATGGAAGAAGGAATATATTACATGGATAAAAGTTTTTTTAATTACTGATATAAACTAGATGGTAATGAAATCCACTCCATGTAATTGTTTCTTTCTTCCCTGCACACACACTTTCATACTAGTGCGATAAAGGGTTTCATTAAACTAATAAAATCAAAGTTATGGTTTACTCCCCAATTCAAATCCTAGCTATATTATTTTATATTATATGCTATTAAATTCTACTATATGAGCGGCTTGGCTCGCGATAAAACAAGAGTCAAGTATTCTAGAGGATTAGAATTCAATAACCCAGTGCCTCTCAGCCTATTAAATAACCCCCACGGGTTAAACAGAAATATTGATAAAATTCCACTCCACTCTTATTTTTTCAAATAAAGATACTTCTGGATTCCAAAACATAGCATACTACATTATTATTATTATTTATTATTATTATTATTATTATTATTATTATTATTATTATTAATTGTAGTTAAGTCTCGTAGACTGCGATGGCAGGACATGTTGCGCGTATGGGGAATGAAAGGACGTGCATGGAAGCTTCCTGTAGGAAAGCCAGAGGGAAAACGCCCAGTTGGATGACCAAGAATGAGGTTGGAGAACAACATTAACTATGATTTGAGGGAAGTAGATTATACAGGGAATGATTGGAAAGAATTAGCTCAGGATAGGGATATATGGAGAGCTTATATCCGCGCGGCCATGAACCTTCGGGTTCGATAATGCCAGTGAGTAATATTAAGTAATAAGTATTATGTTATTATGTTATATTATTATTATTTATTAATTATTTATTATTATTATTATTATTATTATTATTATTATTATTATTATTAAGAAACAGCCAACTCTTGCCTAAACCAGGAAGTGAAGAAGAAGATTATTATTATTGTTTTAGAAATATAATTTAGAAAAAAAAAACATTTTATATGGGGATGTGGAGCCGAAAACCGAAGATCTGATATTAGAAGATGAAAAGGGTGGTATATTAGAGGATGTGGAAGAATTTGAGTATCTGGGAGTAAAATTAGATAAAGAGGATAAACAAGAAAGTGATATTAAGAACAGAATAAAGAAAGGTAGACTAATAACAGCAATGATGAGTGGAGTCTTATGGAACAGGCATATAACCAGGAAAAATAAGTTACAAATATATAATTCAATAGTGAGAATTGTTGTCACATATGGAGCTGAAGTTTGGAAATTCCAACAAAAACTGAGAACAAAAACTTATGTCGATGGAAATGGATTTCTTGAGGAGAGCAGCAAGATGTTCAAAATTAGACAAAATAATAAATACTGTGTCCACCGCTGTGGTCTCGGGGTAGCGTGCTGCCTTGTCACGCAGCGGGCCCGGGTTCGATCCCCGGTCAGGACAGGTTTTCTGTGGTGAGGTTTTTATCGGGGTTTTTCCTCACCTGTAATACAAATGTCAGGAAAACTTTAAGGCCCAAACGGTCCCCCGAAATCATATGGCCATCATCAATCATCATCATCCATATCACCATCATCATCATCATCCTTCACCGGCGTGGAAAGCAACGGGAAACTAACCACACATACAATTCCCTAGTAAAGCTGCAAGCATAACATGAAAATGCTATGATTGCAGTGAAGGACCTGCCTTCGGGCAGAATTACTATGGATGGATTATAGTTATTAAGAAAACAAGCCAACAAGCAGTTAGCAGTAGAAATGGATTTTTGGAGGCGATCGACAACCATTTCAAGAAGGGATAAGGTCAGAAACAGCACAATAAGGGAAATAATGCAAGTTAAAAAAAATATTAGAAAAAAATAGAAGAAAAACGTGTTCAAATGGTATGGACACCTCATAAGAAATGGAAGAAGAGAAATACCAAAGAAAGACCCCTTAATTGGAAAACTAATTGAAGAAGTGGAAGGGGCAGACCTAAAGAACGTTGGATGGAAGGAGTGAGGAGAAGTATGGAAGCTAGAGATCTGAGGGAAGAAGGTACTCTAGATAGTAACCCTCTAGCGAAAAATCACTTTGGGTTGAAGGAGAAACACTGTATTGTTGAATATTCCTAATTAAAAAAATCAATTATATAATTATTAATTAATTATTTGATTATTTATAATAATAATTATTATTATCATTACTTATGTAGCTGAACTTTGTACTTTGGGTTGTACTATCAATAGTAGCATTTCTGCAGTCAAGAAGTAAAGCAGAGGATAGCAATGGCAAAAGAAGCTTTTAACAAGAAGAGAAGCATTTTCTGCGAACCTTTGGCAAAATAATTACGGAAGAGATTGGACTCTTACTTAAAGGGAGGAAAAGAAATTACGAGTATTTGAGAATAAAGTTCTTAGCAAAATTTTTAGACCAAAGAGAGATGAACAGACAGGCGAATGGAGAAAACTAAATAACAGTGAATTACATGCTGTTTATAGGAAGTCAGATATAATGAGATCAGTTATGTCCTCGTACATTGCGATGGGCAGGACATGTGGCAAAACGAACGGGGAATGAACAGACGTGTATCGAAGCTTCTTGTAAGGAAAGCCAGATGGAAAACTCCGAGTTGGTAGACCAGGAATGAGGTGGGAGAATAACATTAACTGTGATTTGAGGGAAGTAGATTATACAGGGGATGATTGGAAAACATTAGATCACGATAGGGATTTATGGAGAGCTTATGTCCGCGCGGCCATGAATCTACGGGTTCAATAGTGTCAGTGAATTAGTTAGTTAGTTATTTAATGTAGTTTTAGAGAAATTAAACATTTTTTTGAAGTTAGAAGAAGCTTACGGAATACCGGACATTCGCTACCGAGAGTCCTTACATTTTATTTAATCAATCAATAAAATAAAATAAGTTAAAGTGTACCTTCTTAGGTAACATCCGTCGTCCTCAACTTATATAATATGTATTCCTTATGCCTGTAGACCCTTCAGAACATCCGTTCCATCTTCAGCAGGTCCTTCTTCGCTACAATACCTAGTATGATGGTTGATGCTGCTGGTCCTAATGTGGTGTTGTCGTTCTTCTTCGCTGCAATATCTAGTATGATGGTTGATGCTGCTGATCCTAATATGGCATTGTCGTGACAACACCACGTCCTCCTTCGCTACAATATCTAGTATGATGGTTGATGCTGCTGATCGTAATGTGGCGCGTTGTTGTGACAACACCACGTCTTCTTCGCTACAATATCTAGTATGATGGTTGATGCTGCTGGTCCTAATGTGGCGTTGTCGTGACAACACTACGTCCTTCTTCGCTACAATATCTAGTATGATGGTTGATGCTGCTGATCGTAATGTGGCGTTGTCGTGACAACACTACGTCCTTCTTCGCTACAATATCTAGTATTATGGTTGATGCTGCTGGTCCTAATGTGGTGTTGTCGTCCTTCTTCGCTACAATATCTAGTATGATGGTTGATGCTGCTGATCGTAATGTGGCGTTTGCGTGACAACACTACGTCCTTCTTCGCTACAATATCTAGTATGATGGTTGATGCTGCTGATCCTAATGTGGCGTTTGTCGTGATAACACACCACGTCCTTCTTCGCTACAATATCTAGTATGATGGTTGATGCTGCTGATCGTAATGTGGCGTTGTCGTGACAACACCACGTCCTTCTTCGCTACAATATCTAGTATGATGGTTGATGCTGCTGGTCCTAATGTGGCGTTGTCGTGACAACACCACGTCCTTCTTCGCTACAATATCTAGTATGATGGTTGATGCTGCTGATCGTAATGTGGCGTTGTCGTGACAACACTACGTCCTTTCTTCGCTACAATATCTAGTATGATGGTTGATTGCTGCTGATCCTAATGTGGCGGTTGTCGTGACAACACTACGTCCTTCTTCGCTACAATATCTAGTATTATGGTTGATGCTGCTGGTCCTAATGTGGTGTTGTCGTCCTTCTTCGCTACAATATCTAGTATGATGGTTGATGCTGCTGGTCCTAATGTGGCGTTGTCGTTGACAACACCACGTCCTTCTCTGCTACAATATCTAGTATGATGGTTGATGCTGATGGTCCTAATGTGGCGTTGTCGTGACAAACACACGTCCTTCTTCGCTACAATATCTAGTATGATGGTTGATGCTGCTGATCGTAATGTGGCGTTGTCGTGACAAACACCACGTCCTTCTTCGCTACAATATCTAGTATGATGGTTGATGCTGTGATCGTAATGTGGCGTTGTCGTGACAACACCACGTCCTTCTTCGCTACAATATCTAGTATGATGGTTGATGCTGCTGATCGTAATGTGGCGTTGTCGTGACAACACCACGTCCTTCTTCGCTACAATATCTAGTATGATGGTTGATGCTGCTGATCGTAATGTGGCGTTGTCGTGACAACACCACGTCCTTCTTCGCTACAATACCTAGTATGATGGTTGATGCTGCTGATCCTAATGTGGCGTTGTCGTGACAACAACCACGTCCTTCTTCGCTACAATATCTAGTATGATGGTTGATGCTGGCTGATCGTAATGTGTGCGTTTGTCGTGACAACACCACGTCCTTCTTCGCTACAATATCTAGTATGATGGTTGATGCTGCTGATCGTAATATGGCGTTGTCGTGACAAACACCACGTCCTTCTTCGCTACAATATCTAGTATGATGGTTGCATGCTGCTGATCGTAATGTGGCGTTTGTCGTGACAACACCCCGTCCTTCTTCGCTACAATATCTAGTATGATGGTTGATGCTGCTGATCGTAATGTCGCGTTGATTCGTGACAAACCACTAGCCTCTTCCTACAATATCTAGATATGATGGTTGATGCTGCTGATCGAATGTGGCGTTGTCGTGACAACAACCACGTCCTTCTTCGCTCCAATATCTAGTATGATGGTTGATGCTGCTGATCGTAATGTGGCGTTGTCGTGACAACACCCCGTTCCTTCTTCGCTACAATATCTCGTATGATGGTTGATGCTGCTGATCGTAATGTGGCGTTGTCGTATACAACACCACGTCCTTCTTCGCTACAATATCTAGTATGATGGGTTGATGCTGCTGATCGTAATGTGCGCGTTGTCGTGACCAACACCACGTCCTTCTTCGCTACAATATCTAGTATGATGGTTGATGCTGCTGATCGTAATGTGGCGTTGTCGTGACAACACCACGTCCTTCTTCGCTACAATATCTATTATGATGGTTGATTGCTTGATGATAGTTAATGTTGGCGTTGTCGTGACAACCTTTTTTATAGTTGAGGACGACGGATCGTACCTAAGAAGGTATATTTTAAATTATTTTATTTTATGGGTCTCTCACCTCAACGGTTTTTAACAATGAATTTTATTTAGTATTGACCAATCAATCACATATAATTTTCGAGAGGAATACTTCATCCGCCTTTTGTAAATGACACATGTGGATTGTAAAACCAGCAATCGGTTAGTAAGGCCAAGGGACTTATCGCGTAATGGAGTTGTTTTAGTTTTTTTCTAGTTTATCCTTATTAGTGATTCACATTTTCCCAACGGGTTTCCCCGCATGTTTTTATGCGCTCGGTAGTAATTTATTTGAATTATTGTGTTAAAAGTGTGTTAGGTAGCCCGCTACAATTGTCACTGAGTGTACGAGCGGTTGTTCCATGCGGGAATAGGTTAATTAATGGCGAGTAATTACGTAATATTGTAATTTATGTCCACGTCTCAGGGTTGTTAACAAACGGGCAATTTAATTTCACTTAAAGTAAAGTGACATAACACATGCTACTCCATAATTCATTTATTTTGTACGATGTAACATTTAAATTTCGTGTCTCACAATTTAGTTTCTGTCACAGCGTTATTTACTGCGTAAACTGATGCCTAATTATATTTTGTTTTAAAAAGGCTATGCTAAAAAATTTAACTTTTTAATAGATGGCGATAGCATTTAACATACATAAATTATGTCATTCAATGTTTATGAAATTATACCAACTGTCGTTATGTTCTTACCTACATGATTATCATTATATTATGATGCGAGGTTGGGAAGTGGTTTTTACAGAATCGAGAATGTTTAAAAAAACCGAACGATTTTAGCGAGATTTTAATTTCTTGAGCTCTATAAACACTTCAGAAACGTGGCGTTGTACATTATTTTTGCAGTCCACCGCTGTGGTCTCGGGGTAGCGTGCTGCTTGTCACGCAGCGGGCCCGGGTTCGATCCCGGTCGGGACAGTTTTTCTGGGTGAGGGTTTTTATCGGGGTTTCCTCACCTGTAAGACGATGTCAGGAAAACTTAAGGCCCAAACGGTCCCGAAATAATACGGCCATCGCAATCATCATCATTCATATCATTTAGGTTAAGCTTAGGATTAGGGGGACTCTCTGGCGCACCCATTATGTCATCATCCCATCATATCATCGGGGCACGTCGTAACCCCGCTCCGGGCGCCCCCAACCTCAGAAGTGGGTTAAAGGTACGCCACTGCCAGGAGAGAGAACCAGGAATGTCGAAGACAAACTTGAGGTATTTGAAAAAAAAATATTTTGTGCGTTATGTGTCTTAAAAATAATAAATAATAGTAAAAACAATAAAATATTTGTTCGAAATATTTTCGTTCATTATAAACAACTGATATCTTTAAGAGTATGGGCCAACGTTTATTATGAAATTACAGGAGGCTGTGGCACGAATTGGTTATAAATTGGCGGCAAGTACGTATTAATTCTTTATATTGCTTCAAACTTAAGTTCAGTTCATTTTAAAATTGCAGTGATTTTGTTTCGTATAATGTATTAATACTAGCTTTTGGATTTTTTTGTTATATACATTGTATGTAGTCCACCGCTGTGGTCTAGATGGTAGCGTGCTGCCTTGTCACGCAGCGGGCCCGGGTTCGATTACGGTCGGACAGTTTTTTCTTGGTGAGGTTTTTATCGGGGTTTTTCCTCACCTGTAAGACAAACGTCCGGGAGCTTAGTGGCCCACGGTCGCCGATAATCATCCAGCCATCATCATCATCATCTTTATCATTATCATCATCATCCTTCATCGGTTGTGAAAAGCAACGGGAAGCTCCACATCTATATATTCCCAGTAAAGCTGCAAGCATAGCATTGAAATGGATGATTGCCGTGAAGGACTGCCCTCGGGCAGGATAGAACTACTATGGATGTACATTGTATGTAGTATACATGGAGGCAGTGGTTTTACTTCCCACACGCGGGTTTGCTTCATTAGAGGATTGCCTCTAGGAGGAGAAGGTGATAGACAATTAATTTTTGAATTTATGAAATACATTTTGTAAATACATTAAAAAAATTCAAATTGTAGGCCCTTATTGAAGTATACATAATTACAAAATAGAAATTTTGTAAAAAATGGTTTCTTAAAAATGAAAATTGATCCTCTAATGGCAGCGATGGCAATTTCAGAGAAGATAAACCCCTGTCCAAATCTAAGGAATTCTAAAATTTGGCTAGGAATCCTGGTATAGTACCTCTTGCCCCACTCATCAATCATGGTTACAGTATAATTATTTTTTTACAGTATAGTAAGAGGTAGTGATGTGCATTCTATAACCTCTCCTACCTAATTCTCAACCTCACTGCAATGTGGTACACCCTGCTTTTAACTAACGAGGTAAGTGGGGACCGAGTCACGGCGGTTATAACCGTTGCATCAAATATGGAGGAAAATTCCAATTTTGAACGCCTGACTAGAGGCTATAAGGTTAGCAGCCCTACCACTAGTCTGTTCCTGTGGATGGGCTGGTAACCAACCAAGGGGACTTCCTATTACTCGAAGAAACTTAAGCAAAGACTGGAATATTTAACTCTCACAGGGAAAAGAACACTATGAGGTTTAATTTAATAATTAAATTAATGTTTTTATTACCTCACCTCATATCCTTTTTTTCTATACTGCAGTTTCGGAGCTTATCTCCATCGTCAGTAGCCTCTGGTCGACCGGTGTTATGTCGTTTCTGGCGGTTTCCTGTTACTTCTATCGGTGGACCGATGAACCTCTGGATCAGGTCAAAATTTGCGGGAGTTTCAAAATTCATGAGTTTGAAACTCCCCAAATTTTGACCTGATCCAGAGGTTCATCGGGTCCACCGATAGAAGTAAGAGGAAAACCGCCAAGAAACGACATAACACCGGTCGACCAGGGGCTACTGACGATGGAGATAAGCTCCGAAACTGCAGTATATAGAAGAAAAATGATATGAGGTGAGGTAATTAATAAAACATTAATTTAATTATTAAAGACTGGAATGTTTCCGTACAGGCCACATGGCCTAAAACGAATTTGTTCATGATTGATGCTGATGAGGTTATCTAGGGTGGCAACCCCGAATGTAGGAAGTTGAACTTTCAATCATGGTCGGCCATTGCTGTAAGTACGACAAAACGCACTATCGCGCAAAAAATATTTTTCATTCTTCTTATAAGCCCTTGTTTCTCTCAACGATACTTACGTGCTCTCCCTACTAACTTGCACTTATAGGAAGAATAAATTATACAATTACCACAATAACTGTGAAAATGCCCATTTTTTTAACTAATCAGTTGTAAACTTTCATTTTTCTAGGAATCTACATTTCAAGGTTAATTTGATGCAATGAAGAAACATGAGGAGAAATTTAAGGTGGTGAGATTGAAAAAAATAGTACATAGAAGTCATTCAAATAATCGCAGCACTATGAGTGTGTAAAATAAATTATATGTGGAGGGAAAACTGTAGCGGAATTGTTTGGTAAGAATATTGTAGCCTGGATGGATGCAACAAAAATGAATGTTTTCATTTCGCAATACATAAGTTGATTGTATGAACGTTATGATGGAAACAGGTCATTTTAATTATATGATTTTTGGTCTGGACATCTTACCTCAATATTAATGTTGATTTGTTCTTGACATGTTTCAAAACAATGCTGTTTTATCGTCAGCTTTCCCAGTCTGGGAAAGCCCAGTCTGGGAAAGCTGACGATAAAACAGAATTGTTTTTGAAACATGTCCAAGAACAAATCAACATTAATATTGAGGTAAGATGTCCAGACCAAAAATAATATAATTAAAATAACCTCAAAATATAACTTCCTAAAAAATCAGTCTGGGAAGAAGCTGACGATTAAAACATAATTGTTTTGAAACATGTCCAAGAACAAATCAACATTAATATTGAGGTAAGATGTCCAGACCAAAAATAATATAATTAAAATAACCTCAAAATATAAATTCCTAAAATCAGTCTGGGAAAGCTGACGATAAAACAGAATTGTTTTGAAACATGTCCAAGAACAAATCAACATTTATATTGAGGTACGATGTCCAGACCAAAAATAATATAATTAAAATAACCTCAAAATATAACTTCCTAAAATCAGTCTGGGAAAGCTGACGATAAAACAGAATTGTTTTGAAACATGTCCAAGAACAAATCAACATTAATATTGAGGTAAGATGTCCAGACCAAAAATAATATAATTAAAATAACCTCAAAATATAACTTCCTAAAATTAAATAATAGGTCATTTTATATAAATTTAAATATAAAATTATTTAATGTACATGTATTTACATACAGAATCTTTGTAAAGAAAACTCAACTTTAAACAAAATCACATACAGGTGTTCTATATTTATTTCAAAATTTCTTGAAGAAAGAAATTAATATGTTACATGGGAATTAGTTATGTGTGCAGCTACGAATTTCCGTAGTTTTCTGTCACTTGGAATAGTTTATCCTTTAAGAGAGTTTATAGCTGCTTGAAATAATATAGTACAACACCTTCATTTTCTCTTTGTCATACTGTGTGTTACTTAAAAATGAGGGGTTTTTCTAGAAAATGCAATAGAGAGATGTATAATAAAGAATCATCGCTACACGTAAGCAGAATTACTTGGCGTTAAAATGGATGAAGTTGTAGTAAAGAGTACGTGCAAATTCTTGGCTCACAAAAGTTCCACATTTTGTACATAGAGTCTTGTGGATCAGAGTAGTTGCATTAGATATTTAAAGTCATTATAAATTTCATTGTAAATGTTGTATTATCAACTTTTATAAGATTCATGGCATGTAAGGACTGCAACAAATTTTATATAGGAAGGACAAACAGGAGTTTTAACATCAGATTCAAAGAACATTTTCGAGACTTATTCACGCAGAAGGTAAATCAAAGCTATGCAAAACACGTTATCCATGAAGGACATCGCATGTTAAATATTGTGAAACACCCCTAACAGTAATGCACAGAGAAGAAATAATCCAGCGAAGATTAACGTACTCGAAGAGATGGAAATCATTAAAGCAGCTCACAACGACAGCCTGATAAACGAAAACGAACCCAATACATGTAACCCCCTCTACCAGATCTTCAGTGAAACACCAGTTTTGAATCCTGCCGATGATGGGACAAGTCCCGAAAGCGCTACAGTTAAATGATAATTAAGTGAGGAGACGGACCTCTTCAGGTGAATATCTATAATTTCATTGTAAATGTTGTATTAGTTTAAGTTTTCTGGATCTCCGAGTGTTGTGCTGACATGATGCCTTTCTTGTCTTTCAGGATATTAATTAAAGTGAAACTGGAGGATGAATTCAAGTTTCAGAGAGAATATTCAAGAATGACTTGTTTGTAGCCTCCCAGGAAGCGTGGTCGAACATCTGATTCGTCAGGCAAGTAGACCCATTCCCGGACACTACAACTTGTGCAAACCCACCGCTCCATGGGGGACATGAAATACAAACCCGAGACAGCCGACTCTTGTCGCGGGCCACACGACTAGTTTCGGTGGATGTGAATGGACAGGACAAATGGGTAGCGTTAAGTAGGGAAGTACCATTATAATTTTTTTTAGTAGATAACTACCATTCTTAGTAGGTAAGTACCATTCTTATAAATGCTCCTTTGATTATAATTCCATGTTCTGTTATATTAACAAATTTTATACCATTGTTCTTTATTTAGTCTATAGGCCTCTTTTAAAATTGTAATAAGTATTTAATTTTTGGATGATTTTATTATAGTTATTATTGTTATTTTCACTATTATTATTATTACTACTATTATTATTATTATTGTATAATTATTCCAATAACATGAAATGCAGTATTAGGCCTATTATAAGATGTAATTTTATTTCAGGTGCGAATGAGATATGAATCTATGGAGGTTAACCACAGGTTCCACGGAAACATCCAGGTAATATTTCTCTTAACTTTAAATTGAAATTACAATGACTTTAACGACTTTGAGTATCTGATGTAAGTTAGTTGGTGCATTATTTGAATTCAAGATTCCGTGCAGACAATCATCTTGCACATTTTTATCTCAGTGATAAGACTCTTTTGGACGAACCGTTTGTGAAACTTTTGTTAATACAAAGACGGGTATGTACCTCAACTACAACTTCATACAATTTTACGCCAAACAGTGTTTACGTATGTGGGGTGATGACTTTTTAAATTTATATTTCCACATTCCATTTCCAGAAAACCACTCAATTTGAAGTATCACAATTGGAGGAGACGTGCCATGTGAAGACGAATGTGGTACACTACAATTGTATGATGAACCTATGAATTCTATTTAGTGTAAATTGTTGTCTTGTGACAAATAAAATATAAAATGACGGCTGTACTCAGAAATTAGTTCCCGTGTAATATGTTTACTTCCTTCAAGAAATTTCCTATTGGATATAAAAAACAAAACCTGTATGTGATTTTATTTTAAGTTTTGTTTTCTTGAGCAATGGTTAGATACATACATAATCTGCACTGTAAGTGTTAATGATTGTTTAAATATTAAGTTTATATTCAGTTTGCATAATATTTTGGAAACTTAATTTTTCGAAGTGAATTTTATACCAAGCTTCTCTAATTTCTGTATTTTTAATTCAAAATACTTTTCTTGAATTTTTTTTAGTCTTTACTTTACAGAAGATAATTATTTTGTTAAAAATAAACATAGAAGGTTAATTTATCCAATTTTCGCTGCTGTGTTTCAGCCCTAATTTTGTAGTTACATTGTGTAATCTTAATTTATTTTGTTTATCACAATTTATTTTTATAACTCCATTCATTGCACTGTACTTGTATAACTTTATCTCTGTCTCATTTCTTGTATGAGATATAAAGTGACCAAGGTAATTAAATTCAGAAACTTTGAACCGAAAGTGTGTTTTTCGGCTCATTATTGTAACGTCGTTCTGCTCCGTAGACTGGAATATTTATGAACTATGCCAATATCCCTTTCTCCTTGTATTTACCCCCTCTCTCTACTCTTTACCCTTCCCGCTGCGCAATGTCTACGGCGCATCTCCCCTCTACCTCGGAACCTTCATATACGTGGTGCACTAGCAGAACGTTATCATTCAATCATTCAAGCGTTCATCGTTTAGTTCTTTGAGCAGATTCAAAGTTTGAATCAGCATCCAGTTCGCAATGCGATTGAAGCTCTAATGGACAAGCTGGTCTGAAGCCGAGAAGCGGCGTGGTTTAGTTGGTCCGGCAGACCAGGGAAGAAGTGGCTCCTTGTTCGGACGTTAGCATGAGTGTGGCGTGAGGTATGGTGTGGTTATTTCTATTGTAAGAATATCGTTATTTATTTGTTTATATTTTTGTTTTAATTGAATGATCCAAATGTCTTTGTTAATTTGTTTTTAATTCAGACAACTTGTTTCTATTAAAGGTAATCTTTTATACTATTTATCTGCTGCTTTATTGATGTGCACGTAGTTGTTTTCAATCCTATACGGAAATTCACTCACGTAGGACATTATTTCCAGCTCCCTTGCTATTTTGCTGTTTAGCTTTCTTGAATGACAATTATTATCTTTTTCACTCACTCTATGTATTTGAGAATCATTATTTATTTATGTCAATATATCTGAGAGAGAAAGATGAATCGATTGCTGCCTTCTATGGGCCCAAGGCAAGCAACTTCCTGATTGATAACCTTGCAGGAAAGCAGATCCACGTTAATAGAGACAGCAGTAACAAAACCCGATCCCGGATTTATGGTAGTAGAAGCGTGGTTAATAAACGCCACAAATGATAGCAGTAGCGTGGTTCCTAATCCGCACAAATGGTAGCAGTAACCGTGGTTTATTAGAGAGGTTAAACTATTCTCCCTCACCCCGCCCGCACAACTTGTTCTACGATTTTTCCAAGTACTTCTTCGCAAGTGTTCTCCACACATACCCATAGAGTTTGTTCTTTTGGAAGTAATTTTCAAATGGTACTGTTTGGCTATAGAATTTAATTGATATGTTTGTAATTCATCCTCTGAGGTTGCAAACAGTACTAAATCGAGTGCATACACAGTTTCATTTCAGTAAATCTGTATTCCTTTATAGAAATATCAATTTATGGGTCTTTATTATGTTATTAACATACACATTAAATAATACTGGTGAAGGCCAAACTCCTCTGAGACTTTATCTTTTCAAGTTCTAATTTTAATTCTAGAATTAACATAAAGTACGAGAAAAATTAATATTAGTTACTCAATAGTAGGCTATATGATATATAAGCAATTAAATTGGTATGGGCATGTACGACGAATTCAAGAAGAAAGGTTACCCAGAAAAATATTGGAATGGTGTCCACCTAGAATAAGAAGGAAAGGATGGTCTCGAAACTCGTGGATGCAAAAAATCAGAACTGGATTGAGAAGAAGAATACTGGAGAGCATGGAGTGGTTGGATAGAGAGGAGTGGAGAAAGAAAATAAAATTTTAGGCACAGAAATATGTGTAAACAATGATAATATGTATATAAATAAATGAAATTAACGTAAAGGCTTTGGACGGCTCTAATTAATGTTTTGAGCATTTCTTCTAAAATTTGCCAGTAGTTATTGCGGTGTATATATATATATATATATATATATATATATATATATATATATATATTAGAATTTATGCAAAACTTTGTTTGGATGTGTAGTAAATAGTAATAAAACGCATTTTAAACAAATAATTACAAATAATTTCGTTAAGAAATAAGTGATGAACTCGAGGCATTGAGTTTATGGATGTTTTCAGAATTATAAAGGAGAAAAGGTTGTCGATGAAGAGGTAAAATAAATTAAAAAGAGATATAACTATGAAGGAGAGGAAAGATAGATTAATAATGCAAGGGACGGGAGTTGGAAAAAATCCAATAAATTATTCAGAGAAATTCTCTTATCTTCGTGGTCTGGAGCTAATTTAAATTTAGATTATCAAAATTACCAACATTCCACAAATGAATTCTATAGAAAATATTGATCAATAACTTCTTTATATTCAAATAAGAAAGGAAAAGAAACACATTTCAATGCAATACCAGCATAAAATATCAACAATCAATTACCATATACAAAAATAGAAAGGCACAGACTACCAACTTTGTAATTTAACTTTAATAAAAATTCCCCAGTATGAAAGAGAATAATCCCAGATTTGAAATAAAATGTATGGGTTAGTGAAGATTATACCATGACCCACAAGATAACTAATTTTGGTTTCTTCAAGTTCTTGAATACTGTTTTTCTTTCATCAACATGTGTTTGCTCACTTTGCCACTAGGAAAAAAATCAGTTTTAGTTATATGCTGGCCTTAATTTATTAAGTTTTACTACAGGATCTCTGCAAATAGGCCTATATATGACTTCTTTATCCAAAAAAAATCTTTGTAGTTTTTTTTTCAAGATAAAAATAAAACTTTTAAACCTTCGTGACAAACAAGAGTGATATTTTAAATCATGCTATCAATATGCAAAGAAATGAATGTGCTCTAAAATGTGTATATCTATCTATCTAACTTCGTGTTTTACAGCTGCTGCCGTATTCCTGTGCCAGACATCCAAAGCCTACTATCTTGGGCAACTTCAATGCTTTAGCCCTCTTGCTTGCATTACTATCTTCATGTTTTCCTTTCATGTTAACTTTGGTCTCCCTCTTTTCTTCTTTCTGCTCGGTTGCCATTGATATAGTTGCTTTGGCCATCGCTCATCTTCCATTCTTAAAATATGTCCTAACCACTTTAATTCCTTCTCCTCAATTCTTTCAATTATGCTTTCTTCTGCTTCCATTATGTTTCTAATTTCATCATTTGTTAAAATGTTCTAATTGTGACTTTCTGGCACTTCTGCGTAAATAATCCATTTCTAGAGATATTAGTCTATTCTTGTAGTACTGATTGATTGTCCATACCTCACTTCCATTGCAACAGATTCCACCAATATTTTACCAATATATTTTTTGTCTTTCCAAATATGCTTATGCCACCATATGTAATTTAACGATGATATTATTTTGCTACTCAATTGAATTCTATGCTTTATATTCTCTTTGCCAATACCTTCAATGTTATCCATAATTATTCCTAAATAGGCCTATTTTGTTTGTTGCACTTGCTTTCTTTGAATTCCTTGTTCCGATATTAAATTATCTCATTCATTGCTATTTATTGTCAAATATTCTGTTTTTTTTGTAAATTTACTAGACTCCATGATTCATGTGTGTTTTTCAACCTTTTTATCACGAGTTCCATATAAAATTTGTCTTGCGCTAAAACCAGTTGATCATCAGCAAATTGTAATGTCAGCAAAATTTTGTTGCCTATTTGGATACCCATACCTTTCCAGCTTTGTTTCCATTTCATTAATATGAATTCTACAAAAATATTAAATAAATTTGGTGACAGACTGCACCCTTGTTTCAATCCCTTTGTGGTTCTTATAGGATTAGATATTATATTTTTTATTTTTAACGTAAGCCGAGTTATCTTTTTAAATTTGTTCAATAATTTCAAATAGGTTTCTATCAATATTGTATTTCTCTAATACTTCTCATAATTTGTTCCTCGGAACTGAGTCATAAAATGTGTACGACTTCAATTATTGCATTTTATTAATTACGTATACTATAACATTACAACACTCCAGGCTACTCTATATAGAACGTTTGTTAAAATTATGTTGTTCTGAGTTTATGACGTCATTTTTAACTTACAACTCGTTTTTATCAAAAGTAATAAAATGCATATTCATGGTTTTGGCATAAAGGAGGCATATAATCAACCTGTATAACGGTAACTTAATTATTAACAAAGTGAAATCAAAACAATCAATGGTAATGGAAATAATAAACTTACAAACATAAACAAATTTAAAAAGTTAATAAAGAAAATAAATGTATACTAACATTTAGTAAATACAATAATAATAATAATAATAATAATAATAATAATAATAATAATAATATCCAGCAAGTACTTAGGAAAATTTTTGGACCAAAGAGAGATGAACAGACAGGTGAATGGAGAAGACTACTTAACAGTGACCTACGTGGTCTTTATAGGAAGCCAGATATAATAAGAAGAGTTAAGTCTCGTAGACTGCGATGGGCAGGACATGTTGCGCGTATGGGGAATGAAAGACGTGCGTGGAGGCTTCTTGTATGAAAGCCAGAGGTAAAACGCCCAGTTGGTAGACCAAGAATGAGATGGGAGAATAACATTAACTATGATTTGAGGGAAGTAGATTACACGGGGAATGAATGGAAAGCATTAGCTCAGGATAGGGATGTATGAGGAGCTTATGTCCGCGCGGCCATGAACCTATGGGTTCGATAGTGCCAGTGAGTAAGTAAGTAAGTAATATCCAGCGCGACTGATCAGATAGAAACCAGCCACCCCCTTATGGGTCGCAAACCACAATTTCCAACGCTGTCTTAACCCTTAAATTGGCAAAACATTAATTTCTCGTGTCAGTTATTTGAATTTGTCGGACCTCACTGAAAACGTAACCATATATAACTGTTATGTGGTACATTGTGTAATTCAACACACATTTAAATAATTTCTACTCGTTCGTTTGCTTCTGTTTTATTAAAATAATATTTAAATATTAAACCAATTGATGCACGTTATAGGCTATATCACCGCTGTGGTGTCGAGGTAGCGCGCTGGTTTGTCACGCAGCGGGCCCGGGTTCGATTCCCGGTCGGGACAGGCTCCTAGGTGAGGTTTCTTTGAGGGTTTTTCCTCACCTGTAAGACAAATGTCAGGAAGCTTAGGGCCCAACGGTCCCCGAAAATCAACCGGCCATCATCATCATCATCACCATCCTTCACTGGTGTGGAAAGCATACGGGAGGGTACCACACCTATAATTCCCCAGTAAAGCTACAAAGCATAGAATGAAAATGCTATTATTGCAGTGAAAGACCTGTCCTCGGGCAGAATTACTATGGATGGTGGATAGGATACATTGCCAATTTAAGGTTTAAGATATTCATGCGCCTACATATTAGCAGTGATATTAAATAAATACATCATCAGAACAGGTTACATATGCAGCAATCTGTTCTCTCAATTGAAAACTGAACTCAAACACTCGTTAAGCCATCTATTATTTAAGTCCATTAAGTCATCAATACTTGAATACATTGTAATCGACTTAACTCTGCTCTCTCAAGATCGAAACTTGCATTTTCTCTCCACTTACTTACTTACTTACTCACTGGCACTATCGAACCCGTAGGTTCATGGCCGCGCGGACATAAGCTCTCCATACATCCCTATCCTGAGCCAATACTTTCCAATCATTCCCTGTATATTCTACTTCCCTCAAATCATAGTTAATGTTGTTCTCCCACCTCATTCTTGGTCTACCAACTGGGCGTTTTCCTTCTGGCTTTCCTACAAGAAGTTTCCATGCACGTCTTTCATTCCCCATACGTGCAACATGTCCTGCCCATCGCAGTCTATGAGACTTAATTGTTCTTATTATATCTGGCTTCCTATAAGGACCATGTAGTTCATTATTATGTAGTCTTCTCCATTCACCTGTCTGTTCATCTCTCTTTGGTCCAAAAGTTTTCCTAAGAACTTTATTCTCAAATACTCGTAATCTCCTTTCCTCCCTTAAAGTAAGAGTCCATGTTTCGCACCCATATAATATAACTGGTAGAATAATAGTTTTATATATTTTCAGCTTAACGTTTTTTGAAAGGAGTTGGGACATCAAGAGTCTCTGCAATGCATAATAGCACGCATTTCCAGAATTGAGCCTATGTTTAATTTCTTTGTGCATCTCATTCCTTTTCTCTCCACTTCTTCATTCAATTAAAAGGAAGGTTAGAACGCCACGAGAATTAAAATTATATATGTAGATTAAACATAATGTTAGGTATTTGAGCTGTTCCATCCATAGTAATTCTGCCCGAAGGCAGGTCCTTCACTGCAATCATAGCATTTTCATGCTATGCTTTGCAGCTTTACTAGGGAATTATAGGTGTGGTAGCTTCCCGTTGCTTTCCACACCGGTGAAGGATGATGATGGTGGTGATAATGATAAGGATGATGATGATGGCCATGTGATTTCGGGGACCGTTTGGGCCTTAAAGTTTTCTTGACATTTGTCTTACAGGTAAGGAAAAACCCCGATAGAAACCTCACCCATAAAAACTCCCCCGACCGGGGATCGAACCTGGGCCCGCTGCTACACAAGGCAGCACGCTACCTCGAGACCACATCGGTGGACATATTTAGTTTGAGCTGTTATATTAGCATTTTATAAGGATCCGATATTCATTGATTCAAAACTGATTGAGAAAGATAATAGATTTATAATTCTGAGCATTGCACTCTTCGAAAGGGAAGTAAAGCCATTGGTCTCGTTTCATATCTTTATAGCATGTAAATTAACCTCAGCCGTAGCGTAGAGTTAAGGCACTGCGCTACAAGCCGGAAAGTCCATGGTTCGAATCCCAGTGGGGTCAGAATTTTTAAAACTGACCCAAACCTTCTGGCGGCACAATGGCCCTGGGGTCGAATCAGCCTCTAACGGAAATGAGTGCCAGATGCTTGTTCTGGGGGTAAAGACGGCCGTCACTCAGGGCTGACATCGAGTGCCGATTGTCCAAAAAAGTGAGAGCCTTAACCTCCTATTACCCCAAGGGCCTCCTGAGGCCTGTGGTGTGATACCTTTACCTTTTTATTTAACATCAGTCCTAAAATAATAGGACCATAGGAAAATCATCATCATCATCATGAACAAATTCGTTTTAGGCCATGTGGCCTGTACGGTAAACCTAGCGAAGATGGTCTTGATCTTTCCACCGATGTTTTGGTCTTCCTTAGTCCCTATGTCCAGTTGGGGTATATTGGAATGCCAATTTTGGAAGTCTATTTCTTGCCATTCTTCTCAGATGATTTTTCCATTCTTGTTGGTATTTTTGGATATCTTCATTTAAACTTGCTACTCCAAGTTTTCCTCTGATAGTAGTGTTCCTTTGGTGATCCAGTCTATTAACTCCTAACAATGATCGTAAGAAGCGCATTTGGCTTACTTGAAGTTTATGAGAGTTTCTTTTATTTAAAATCCAAATTTCACTTCCGTATTTTAGAGCAGCTTTTGATGTGACGTTATGTAATCTTAGTTTTGTCTCTGTCCTCCATAGGAAAATATATTTTGATATTGTCACTATAAGCTTTTACATAATAATTGTACGGTAGGTTTTTTAATATCGTTAAAATGTGGGTCAATGTAATACAATTGTTATGATATATTTACATAGCAATATAAATACTTTTACCAACATCAATTTTTCCATTAAAAAAATTAGAGTTATTACATATATCATCTCATAGTTAATTCAATGTAAAGGACATTTCTACAGCAGTATAAATATATTCCAGGAAATAAGAATTAAAAAAGTGCAGAGACACACAAGAATGAAAATCTATAAAGTTCTCGCTAGACCCATAATCTGTTATGTCAGTGAAGCTTGGACCATCAGAACTCAGGATGACCGTCATATTACAGCCACGGAGATGACATTTCTGTGACGGACTGCAGGTTATAGCCTTCTAGACCACCAAAGAAATTCAACAAGCCAGAGAGTTAAACATCGTACCTATATCTGAATACCTCCAAGAATATAGAAACAATTGGCTAGC
Source organism: Diploptera punctata (assembly GCA_030220185.1). NCBI lineage: Eukaryota > Metazoa > Arthropoda > Insecta > Blattodea > Blaberidae > Diploptera > Diploptera punctata. The sequence continues at coordinate 26,615 of JASPKZ010001452.1, read as the reverse complement.
CCATATTCAGCGCATGGATCGTCGCAGAATACCAAAACAAATTCTTCACTATATTCCTCGAGGCAGAAGATCTGTGGGTCGACCTTTTCGGAGATGGCGGGAGACCGTAACGGGCCACTGGGTCTAATACTTGAAAGGCAGATGATGATGAATAATTATCAAAATTACATATATATAGAATAGAATCTGAAGATAATTTACAAAGATCTTTACAACAATTTAATATAAATGCCAGAAAATACAATATGGAAATTAACACGAATAAGACAAAATACTTAACAATATCAAAAAACCTGTAAGATGCAAATTAGAAATGGAAAGAAAAATTATAGAATAGGTATTAGAATTTAATTATCTGGATGTATTAATAACAAACACTAAAAATTTAATAATATAAGTAGAGAAACAAGTTGATAAAGCAGCACAAATATCAGAATATATGAAAGAGTTAATTTGGCGCAACAAACATATGTCAATAGAAAGTAAAATCCGCATATACAAAACGATAGTTCGAGCAGTTATCGTATATGGAGCAGAAACTAGGGCTGATACAACAAAAACTAAACAAATAATAAGCACATGTGTAATGAAAATCTTAACAACTATTCAGGGGAAAAGATTATTTGATAAAACACACAACACAGAAATTAGGGACAAATGTCATATTCAGGACAAAACCAAATTTATTATTGATATTGGAAAGATCATATAGAAAGAATGGAAGAAAACCGACTTGCAAAAAGAGCTAAAGAAATTAGACCAATGGACTGGAGAAGAACAAGAGGAAGACCAGCCAAGAGATGAATAGACAGTGAATGCACATCCAATACCTCTTCCTCCGGGGAATGATTTTGGAAATAAACAGGATGAAAATCCCACAAAATATGTTTAAGAAGAAGAAGAAGACATATATACATATTAGACAGAATTACTGTTATCCCAACTTCCACTTAAAAATTTAAAATGTTAAAAAATATAAAATGTTGATTTCTTCTAGTTATATGGATGCGAAACATGTTCTCATATTATAAGAGAATATGAAGTGAGTATAGGAGAATAAGGTATCAAAGAGAGACGAACAAATAGGTGATTGAATTTCATGATCTTTATGAGAAATCAGATAAAAAAAGATAGTTAAGTAACATTGACTGCGATGGATAGAAATATGAAATAATAGGGAATGAAATAGGGGCATGGAATCCTTTTTCTTTTTTTTTAAAGCCAGGAGGCTTTCAGGTAAATTCCTGAGCCAGGAGGCTCTCAGGTAAATTCCTTTTTCTACCGGTCAGATTTCGCGAATTTTTGGGTAACACCTACCTTTGTTCATTTTAATACGATATACTGAGTTTCGTTGTGAAACATGGAAAATTGCCACCGCTAGAGCAATTTGAAATATTCGTTTCAGGCGAACTCCTACACCTAATGGTTTTGGAACATAGCAGATTGCATAATCATCCACCGTACTTAAAAACCTGTATGTACAAATTTTGATGAAGATTAGTTGAGGGGTTTAGAATTCTAAAGGACATTATATATATATATATATATATATATACTACTAATTAAAGAAAAGAAATAAATGCTATATTATTTCCTTCAGATAACACTGATCAACAGTGGTCTTGTTGCCCTTGATATAAGATTAATTTCGGATATATTTATGCTCACAATTCATGAAACTATCAATGAATCAATGATTTTGGAAAATTTCCTCTCTATTTTTTATATTTATATTCATTTTACCCTAAAAAATCGGAAAATATGAAGAAAGAGAAACACAGATATATTTAAAATTTCAATAGATTTTTTTGAAAAATTAGTATACACCGACGTAAATAGAAAAAATATCGAAAACCCATGTTAATACTTCGGTGACTCCGTGCGACCCATATTTGTAAATAATATTGTAAATATCTTAATTTTTGTCTAATAAAGTCCTACTACTACTACTACTACTACTTCAGTGAAACGCCTTTTATTGCGAGACTTTCTTCTATAATTTTTAGAGCACATTCAGCACTTTCATGATTATATTCGTAAACTGTGCACTTGAAAACATAGAAATTCATAAAGATATCCAGGGCAAGAAAAATAGTTTTTTTGTAGAGTTGTGTAATCAAATCAATTCCAACGATTGATTATGCACTCCAATGTGAACGAAAACAACTTTTCCATTACTATTCATATCGTAAAACTCATCATATGGTCCGCGAAAGCACAAACGACGCGACGATGAACTGTATCGAACGAGTAGTGTGTAAAAGCATTCGCGTTTTTGAATTCAACGTCCTGACAAAATTTCATTTTATAATAAAAACACGCGCACATTCGAATGCAACGATTTGTCAAAATTTCAGGACCGACTACTTTTGGAGTTTTGTGAGAAAAACATACGCAGGTAGAATTTTTATATACGAAAGATAACTACTCACTATCTCCCGGGAACTATCGATCCGTAGGTTCATGGCCGCGCGGACATAAGCTCTCCATACATCCCTATCCTGAGCTAATGTTTTCCAATCATTCCCTGTATAATCTACTTCCCCCAAATCAGAGTTAATGTTATTCTCCCACCTCATTCTTGGTCTACCAACTGGGCGTCTTCCCTCTGGTTTTCCTACAACAAGTTTCCATGCAAGTCTTTCATCCCCACTCGTGTCACATGTCCTGTCCATCGCAGTCTACGAGACTTAACTATTCTTATTATCTGGCTTCCTATAAAGACCATGTAGTTCACTGTTACGTAGTTTTCTCCATTCACCTTCTGTTCATCTCTCTTTGACCCAATAATTTTCCTAACAACTTTAAATACTCGTAATCTCCTTTCCTCCCTTAAAGTAAGAGTCTATCCATGTAATGTAATTGGTTGAATAATAATAGTTTTATAAATTTTCAGTTTAACGTTTTTTTGAAAGAAGTTGGGACGTCAAGAGTCTATGTAATGCATAATAGCACGCATTCCCAGAATTGAGCCTATGTTTAATTTGTTTGTGCATCTCATTCCAATTTGTGATTTTTGTTTCCAAGTATTTGAATTCAGCCATTTCCTCAAAATTTGCCTCTTTTGTCATTAGCTATCCAATTCCATTATATAATGTATTTGTATGTCTGACCATATGTTTAGTTTTATTGATATTTTCTCCAGTCTTAATTTCTTAGTTTACTCAATAGCAACATGTGTGTGTGTAATAGTTCATAATAGTGTGTGCGTGTTGGCCTTTTAGTATCTCCTCGCTATCGGCCAGTAGTACTACATCATCAGCATAAACTAACAGCTTATTAATACCATTGAGTTGTAGGTCTTCTTCATCCTCTAAAGATTTGATGGTATGCTCGAACAAAATTAAATAGTAGAGGAGATAGTGCATCTCCTTGCTTCAACCCATATTGACTTCAAAAGTATATACGAAAGATATATATTTAATTACTTATCCTTGTAATCTCTATATTATATGTTTGCGCCAGTTGAGTAGATGTGAAAAAGCCCATTTTTCGTAAATCCAATAGTCTAAATAAGTATTGATAATACTAATAAATATACAGAGTGTTCCGAAACTATTCTTTCAAATTAATACATGCGATAGGAAACATAAAAATAAATATATTTCGATAAGGAACCTCAAGAGTAAACTTGTAATGTAAAGGACAATTTACACATAAAATAGTTTAGCATGCTAATTACAGCAGTAGCTTCACAGGAATAGCTCAATGCACGACCATTTGCCTAAATGCACGCAGTACAATCGTCTGACCATTGATTGTCGTATTAGTTCAAATATTCCTAGTATGTCCGCATTGATCCTTGTAGGAAAACCAGAGAGAAAACGCCAAGTTGGTAGACCAAGAGTGAGGTGGGAGAATAACATTAGCTATGATTTGAGGGAAGTAGATGATACAGGGAATGATTGGAAAACATTAGCTCAGGATAGGAATGTATGGAGAGGTTATGTCCACGCGGTCATGAACCTACGGGTTCGATAGTGCCAGTGAGTTAGTTAGTTACGTCAGTATTTGTCCCAGCAGCGACGGTAATTCTAGCGACGAGGGTTTCTTCTGTTTCCACAACGGTTTCATACACCAGCTGCTTCATATGCCCACAGACGAAGAATTGCAGACATGTGAGGTTAGGTGATCTGGGTGGCCAGACTACAAGGCCACCTCGACCGACACCAACAGCTTACCGTAGGGCCATTAAGAAAATATTCTCTAACATTAAAAGTTGATTTCTGAGACCAAATGTTCCTTATTGAAATATCTTCTTCTTTCTTTCATGTGATAGACCTAGCGGTCTGTTACGGACTCAAAACAACGTTTGAAGGGTCTGCCCAATGATATCTTGCCTGATGGCTGGTAATTTAAGATTTGACGTGGTATTCTTTGTTCTGCTCATTCTTCTTACATGAGATTTCCAGTTGTTTCTGTATTTTTTCACATATTTCATGATTGATTCTGTTCGTAATTCTTTGAGAATCTCAGAATTCCTTTTATGATCTGTTCTTGAGTAACCCGCAGTACGTCTCATAAATTTCATTTCTGCCGCAGTTAGTCTTTATTCATCTACACTGCGTATTGTCAAGGCCTCACTACCGTAACATAATATGGGTCTGGCCAGTGTTTTATAAATTCTAGTTTGTGTGTGTTCTGTACTGTGTTTGGCTTGAAATTATTATTTATAAACCCTTATCGAAAAGCCTGTCCCAAACCAGGTTATAAAAGGGTGAGGGGGAGGAGTGACAACCTCGTTAAAAAACCAGGGTTCAGTAGGCCCGGCTGATAGTACCCTGTGAGGGCCCCTTATCTAGGGTACAGATACTGCTGTCTTGCAGTTCGTCATTAGTTTGACAAAGGCTAGAGGAAGAAAACCTCGACCAAAAATTACCTGGTTCTCCTGGTTGGGGGTTCATGCATCAGGCCAGCTCCTTGTTCGTCACAAAGAACATAACAATGCTAAAAAGCCTAAAGATTTAAGAGCTGAAGTTTGGATATTTAACAAAAACTTATGTCGATGGAAATGGATTTCTTGAGGACAGCAGCAAGATGTTCAAAATTAGACAAAATAAGAAATACTGTCATAAGAGAAAAAATGAATATTGGTTATTCAATAGTAGATTATGTACAGTATAAGCAATTAAATTGGTATGGGCACGTACGACGAATGCAAGAAGAAAACTACCCAGGAAAACATTGTAATGGTGCCCACCTGGAAGAAAGAGGAGACGAAGACCTCGAAACTCGTGGATGCAGGAAATAAGAACTGGAATGAGAGCAAGAGGACTGGAGGACATGGATTGGATGGAGAGAGATGAGTGGAGAAGAAAAATAAAACTTTAGGCACAGAAAACATTAAAACATTAAACATTAAAATTCTGTGTATAAATAAAATCGAAATATGTTCATTTTAATGTTATCTATCTCCTTTATTAATTCGAACGAATAGTTTCGTAACACCTTGTATGTTTGTGCTAGTTGAGTAGAAGTGAAAAGCTAATTTTCGTAAATACATAGCCTAATGAATATTAATACTACTAATAAATATGTAGGCTCGATATTACTTAGGCTCAGTTTGGCCGTCACCGAGGTTTGAACCAGGATTCTCCCCATAAAGAGATTCATACTCTACCACGTGAACTATTCCCTCTGTATAAGTGTGTATCTAGGTAATATCGCATTGGATATCGATTTAATTAAGGTTAGGCGTAATCAAATGCTTTGATATTAAATTCGATATAGCTATTAATAAACTCTGAACCAGGGTGACGTCACTCCGTGAAGCTCCAATATGCTAAAACTTTAATTGGTTCCCTTATGAAGCCAATGAAATCACTGCCAACTTTCTAGCGACAACTATAAAAGCAGCATTCAGGTAAAAAAGGAAAGTCACTGAAACAAAATACACTGAGCAACAAAAAAATAAAAAAATTTTGTCTCAGAAAGAAAAATACGTGATTCTGATAGTATTTTTTTTCTCCTGAATTCAAATATAAATTGATTTTATTAAACACAATGTGTACATTTAGAATTTTCACCAGTCTTTTGTAATTTTGGTGAGAGGCTGAGTTCTGCTTTGGCATTTCATTAGGTGGTACCTGGAGCATGGCTCGTCGCAAAGCTTACACCTGCAGTCCTCCTTGGGGTCGTGGTATGACGGATTCTGACATATTTTCCAGTGGAAACCATGCGCGGCGAAGCGTGTGTATAGGTGGCGAAGTTGGAAGTTCGGTCCTTTCCACACATCGGTTTTCATTGTTTCTGTGTCCATTATTTCCATCGGTATTGCATTGGCTTTGTTTTGTCTCTCTTTGATGGCGTCTTTATATGCCTGGGTTTCTGGTAGATCTGAATTCAAATATGATATCGCGTTTTCTCCATCACGCAAGGTTTCCGAGAGACAAGGCATTTATAATTTCAAACCCTTCAATATTTTCTACATTCTTAACTAGTCCACCGCTGTGGTCTCGAGGTAGCGTGCTGCCTTATCACGCAGCGGGCCCGGGTTCGATCCCCGGTCGGGGCAGTTTTTCTGGGTGAGGTTTTTATCGGGGTTTTTCCTCACCTGTAAGACAAATGTCAGGAAAACTTTAAAGCCCAAACGGTCCCCGAAATCATATGGCCATCATCCTTATCATTATCATCATCATCCTGCTCCGGTGTGGAAAGCAACGGGAAGCTACCACACCTACACAATTCCCTAGTAAAGCTGCAAGCATAGCATGCAAATGCTATGATTGCAGTGAAGGACCTGCCTTCGGGCAGAATTACTATGGATGGATTCTTAACTACAGAATATTCGAACATCCGGACCCACCTAGAAAGTAATAAATGGCGATTTTCTGCTATATTTCGCCTGTGGAGTATCCCTCTTGATGGTCCAACAATAATCGGCCAGCATATTAGGATTCAATTTGTCTTGATATCTCTTTTCCATAGCTGAAATCTCCTGATTAAAGAGCTCACTGCGCCAAGATTTTCCAGGAAGGAATCTAGGTTTATTAAAAAAATAAGTATTTAAATTCATTAATTGAAATTGAAATAAAAAAACTGTGGGTGATGGAGAAATTCCCAATACATATTTGAAAACACGACAAAAAACTGCATTAAGTACAACTATTGGTACTATTGAGACAAAAATGATGTTGACTAGTGTTATTACTGTCGTTCTAAGTGTCTCAATGTCTCAAATGGTAACGTTTAATATTTGAATTCAAAAGATCCCGAGTTCAAATCTCGATGACTTACAATGATCATATTTTTGTTCACGAATTGAACAGCAAAAGATTCGTTCCGGTATCATGAAGAAAACTGATATCTCGATTGTGCTCTTGGCCGTCCCACAAATCTGTATTCCTCTGGCTTACAATCTAATTTGTTGTGTGCTTTCTTTCAGATCTCAATCAAATATAAATCGACATTTCATCACCACCAATCATTTCCAAATTAATAACAATTTGAAATCCATTTCTATACTATGCCTATTTGACTTACGCCCCAAATGGGAATCAATGACCAATCACGTATCAATTAATTTTGTTTTACAACCAATCAGAGTCGTGTTTAGTCTCGATATTTATCGACTTCTGTTAAACAAATTAAACAAAGCCCCTCATTTTTAATATTCTGAACAGGTAAGAGCATTATTTTGCTGCGACTGACTTCCAACAAATACGTTGAATATAGCAAATAATTAACAGATTCCTTCGAACAACGCATTTGATAACTGTGTTTTTAAATAATGATGTTACGGAGTTGTTTCCTAAAAAATAATTAATAACCTATAATGTTCGTTGTAATATACTCTTTTATGTGTTTCATTTTTTTTCCAATAGGGTGCATTCTTACAATATATTTAAATAATTATTTTTGAGTAAACAGTTTAATTTTATTCGTTAAATAGTCCTAACAAATGCCACCCTTGATTTCCAAATCCTCTAGATAAATTCATGAGCCACGGGGAAATCACTCCTGACATTACTTATAGCACTGGTCAACATGATTTTTGTCTCATGAGGTACCAATGGTTGTACTTAATACAGTTTTTTTATCGTGTTTTCAAATATGTATTCGGAATTTCTTCATCACGCACAGATTTTTTATTTCAATTTCAATTAATGGAATTAAATAATTATTTTTTATTAACTTTTTTTCGTCTATTTGTCCATTGTAGAATAAAATGGGGAACACTTTCATCAGGATATTTCAGATATGGTAAAGATGAAATCATAATATGCTGGCCGATTATTGTTGGACCATCAAGAGGCGAAATATAGCAGAAATCGTCAATTCTTACTTTCTAGGTGAGTTCGAATATTGTGTAGTTATGAATGCAGAAAATATTGAAGTGTTTGAATTTATAAATGCCTGTCTCTCGGAAACCTTGCGTGATGGAGAAAAACCGATATCATATTTGAAATCAGGAGAAAAAATACTATCACATATTTTTCTTTCCGAGACAAAAAAAAAAGTTTATTTTTTGTTGCTCAGTGTATTCATTATATTTTTCTTCACGTATTGAACTGCAAAATGATCGTTGTGATCTTATGCAGAAAAATCATATCTCCATCGTGTTCTTGACCGTCCCACAGACCTGTACCCATCTGGCTTACAATTTGAGTTTTTTTTGTGCTTTCCTTCAGTTCTCAAGAAAATGTAGATTGGAATTTCATCACCACCAATAATTTAAAAATGAATAGCAGTTTCACAATCCATTTCATTACCATGAAAAATTTTACAATGTTTTCATTTCATTTTCTTCCTTTATTTTCACTAGTTTAGTTACTCCATTTGTAGGTACTTTTATGTTCCCCACGCCTCCCGTGTCTTAGAAGGACTCTATTTGCCACGGGAAATGATTAACTCTTGATCAAATTTAAAGATCGATAAATTCCAAACTTAATAATGTTATATTAATAAAATTATATAAAATTGAATTTTTGTTTGTTTGTACTTTATGCGCGGCCATACCGTTGATCCGATTGTGATGGGAATTTTTGCAAAATGTTCAGGAGATTGTCGGGATGAACATAGGCTATAAGAGAGTTGAGATACTCAACTCCTACAGCCTTAAAAAAACACCCTTTGTAGTGAAAAACGTAGCAAAGTTATATTATTTTACCCTTAAATGACTTACGCTGCCTAAACCATAACAAACACACAAAAATTAATATACACAGAATTGAATATCTCAATAAAACTCTACAAAAAAAGTCGGCGACAGTATAAGTTTATCTTTTACAGATAACACAGAAGAGCCATTTTTTCTTTCGTTGAGATCGGGATAAGTAGATTCCCGGTCAAGCATGTTCCGATTGTGATGCAATTTTTTTGCAAAATGTTCAGGAGATTCCCGGGATTAACATAGGTATAAGAGAGTTGTGATACTCAACTCCTACAGCCTTAAAAACACCCTTTGTAGTGAAAAACGTGAAAAATTAATTATCATGGGTTTTTTTTCAAAATGTTCAGGAATTTCCCGGGGAAGGTTATAGGTTATAAGAGAGTTTTAATACTCAAGCCCTTCAGCCATAAAAATCACCATCTGTAACGAAAAAAACATGAAAAATGTGATTTTTGTAAGCTTAAATGCCTTACGCTGCCTAAACCATAACAAATACACAACATTCTTGTACACAGAATTGAATATCTGAAAAGCCTCTACAGAAAAGTCCGCGACAGAATATATTTATCTTTTAAGGCTAACTCACAATAATCATTTTTGCCTTTCGTCGATGCCAAGAAGATCGGGATAAGTAGATTTCAGGACAAGTATAGCAGCGCACGGCGGGTATTCGTTTATGGATAACTCAAAATAATGAATTTTGTCTTTCAGCTCATTTATGTCAAGTACATCGGGATGCATAGATTCCCGGGCAACGCCGGGTAATGAGCACGGGGTATCTAACAATAATAAATATATAAATTTATATTTATTTTTCCTTTTACTTATTCAACTAAATGTAAAAACACATTAACATTTATTTAGGTGTAGCAGCACACGCCGGGTATTAGCTAGTACAATTATAATATTCCTGTTGTATCGGCCGTCCTCAACTAAAACAAAATCCTGTTTATAAAACATCGTCAAATATTTAAAAAGTTGGCATTTCCATCGTCAGCGTCTACAATGTTACTAATGGTAATAATGTTGCTAATAAATGTTTGTGATTTCAATAAAACTTATTTCTTATTTATAATTCATATATTGATAATAATATTAATTTAGGTGTCCACCTGGAAGAAGAAGGAAAGGAAGACCTCGAATCTCGTGAATGCAAGAAATAAGAACTGGAATGAGAGCAAGGGGACTGGAGGACATGGAGTGGGTGGATACAGACGAGTGGAGAAGAAAAGTAAAACTTTAGGTACAGAAAGGTGTCTAAACATTAAAATTCTGTATGTAAATAAATAAATATTAATTTAGTCTTCCAGATATTATATAAATTCATTTTTTAGAGAAGATAAGCATATTTTTGACTATACAAAGACATGGGGAATGTCTCCGAATTAGTCATCAGATCAATTTCAGGGCCTCTTCCGAAATAACACGATATACTGGTCAACATGATTTTTGTCTCTTGAGTAACATTAGTTGTACTTAATGCAGTTTTTTTATCGTGTTTTCAAATATGTATTTGGAATTTCTTCATGGCCCACAGTTTTTTTATTTCAATTAATGGACTTAAATAATTATTTTTTCGTCCATTTGTCTACTGTAAAATATAACCAAATGAGCTAACTCAAATGATTTCAGCTATGGAAAAGAAATATCAAGGCAAATGTAATCCTAATATGCTGGCCGATTATTGTTGGACTATCAAGAGGGATGCTCCACAGGCGACATATAGCAGAAAATCGTTATTTCTTACTTTCTAGGTGAATCCGAATGTTCGAATATTGTGTAGTTACGAATGTAGAAAATATTAAAGTGTTTGAAATTATAAATGCCTGTCTCTCGGAAACCTTGCGCGATGGAGAAAACCCGATATCATATTCGAATTCAGGAGAAAACATACTATCAGAATCACATATTTTTCTTTCTAAGACAAGAAACAAGTTCCTTTTTGTTGCTCAGTGTAATTTATGGTATAATACAGCTGTACCTTTATTCTCTCATTCAAACTAAACGATTACTACATATGGTGATTATGATGGCCAAACGGTATTAAGGGACTATTTGTGCCTTAAAGATTCTGTTATGTTCCGTTATATGTATTACAGGTGAGAAACATTCTCACACAGAAAATGACTCCCGACAATAGATCGAACCATTACCGCTGGGTCGGAGACAAGAACGTTACCCCGAGACTACAGGAGTGAATATCATTATTTCATAAATAACTCACAGGCCCAATCGCACCCGTAGGTTCATGATCGCGCGGACATAAGCTCTCCACACATCTCTATCTTGAGCTAATGTTTTCCAATCATCCTCTGTTAATGTATTTCCCTCAAATCACGGTTAGTGTTATTCTCCCACCTCATACTTGGTCTACTAACTGGTTTTCCTATAAGAAGACTCCACGCCCCTCTTACATTCCCAATTCGTGCCCAACGCAGTCTACGAGACTTAACTGTATTTATTATAACCAGTAGAATTGAAATGCCTAGGAACAATAATCACAAATAGGAATGAGATGCACAAATAAATTCGACATAGGCTCAATTCTGGAAATTCGTGTTATTGTGCATTACAGAGACTCTTGATGTCCCAACACCTTTCAAAAAAACGTTAAACTGAAAATATATAAAACTGATATTCTACCAGTTATATTATACGGATGCGAAACATGGACTCTAACATTAAGGGAGAAATTAGAGATTACGAGTATTTGAGAATAAAGTTCTTAGGAACATTTTTAGACCAAAGAGAGGTGAGCAGACAGGTAAATAGAGAAGACTACATAACAGTGAACTAACTACATGGTCTATATAGGAAGCCATATATAATAAGAACAGTTAAGTCTCGTAGACTGCGATGGGCAGGACATGTGGTCGAACGGGAAATGAAAAATGTGCATGGAAGCTTCTTGTAGAAAAACCAGATGAAAAACGCGCAGTTGGTAGACCAAGAATGAGGTGGGAGAATAACATTAACTATGATTTGATGGAAGTAGATTATACAGGGGATGATTGGAAAACATTAGCTCAGGATAGGGATGAATGGAAAGCTTATATCCGCGCGGTCATGAACCAATGGGTTCGATAGTGCCAGTGAGTTAGTTAGTTTCTTATAAAGATAATTTTGTTTATTGTTATATAACATCATCATTATTTCATAATTAATCAAATATAATATACAAGGCGCAGGGACACAAAAGTATTATAGCTCACATAATTTACTCCAAATTTATTTTAGAAAATCAAAGTATAGAACAGGTGTCTAGTTTCAAATATTTGGGCTGTGATGTTGGCTACAATGTGGAAAGAGATATTGACTCCAAAATAAATAAATTTCAGACGGTGTGTGGAACAATACAGAGAACATTCAAAAATAAAATTAGAAAAGAAACCAAGATAAAAATGTATAATGTTATGGCGGTTCCCACAATATTGTGTGGATGTGAAACTTGGGCTCCAGTGAAAAGACAGAAGGATAGAATACAGACGGCAGAGATGCGGTTCCTAAGACAAGTAAAATGTTGTACAAGACTTGATAGAATAAGAAATGAGGATATAAGAGAAGAATTGAAAGTACAGCCTTTATTGGGTAAAGTCACGAATTACAGACAGAAATGGATTGATCACATGGATGGAATGAGTAAGGAGAGATATCCATTGTTAGCAAGAAATTATCAAGCAAGAGGAAGGCGTGATGTTGGAAGACCTAGAAGACGTTGGGCTGATGCATTATGAAGTCGGAACGGGCAATTGCCTAATCCCTGGAGTGATGATGATGATGATAATCTACTCCTATTCACCCAAAGATTCTATATAAGCAAAGATATTTACAAATCTCGAAATACAATTAAAAAAACTACAAGACAGCAGACAATGACTGTACCTAATCGTCAAAACCATTTTTGCGCGATACTGCGTTTTGTCGTACAACAATGACAATTGAAAGTTCAACTTCCTACATTTCGGGGTTGCCAACCTAAATAACTCTACTCTAATATTACATATTACAAATCTCGGGCGGGAAGTCAAGCCACTGCTCTTTATGCATACTACGTACAATGTAGGGCCTATATACAAAAAAAATATGCAAAAGGTGATATACATTATACAAAACAAATCACTGCATTTTAAATGAACTGAACTTTATTCGAAACAATATAAAACAATAAATACATACTTTCCGCCACTTTATGACTGATTGGTGTAATGGCCTGCTGTAGTCTCAACTAATAAACATTGCCCGCACTGTTAACGTTAGTGAGTTGTTTATAATTAACGCAAATATTTCCAAGAAATAATATATTATTTTACTGTTATTTATTATTTTGAAAACACCAACGCACAAAAAAAATGTACAACGCACGTTTGTGAAGCGTTTTTACAAAATCTCTGATGTTAAAATTCTCGCTATCGCTCGGTTTTTAAACATATTCCTCGCTTCTGTAAAGATCACTTCCTAACCTCACATGGTAATATACTATCAATTAATTTAGATGTAGCAATGCACGCTGGGTATTGGATAGTATGCAATAATAATTTAGAATTTTATATGATCTTGTTTTCTTTGCAGTCCGGAACACCTAAATAACAGGCACGAGGAATTATTGTTTCGCCAATTTAAGGATACAGTCATATCCATGTCCAAATGTACCTAGTTTTGTTAGAATTGGCACTTAGTATCAACGAGTGCCAAACAATAAATTTAACATTACTTCATAACTGATTAATTTATGGAATCATGCTTAATTGGACTAAATAAGCATAATAATATCCAGGAAGAAATGAATAAAAGAGTACAAAATGCTAATAAATGTTATTTTTTCAATAAATACAGTATTTAAATTCAAAAGGTTTGAAATGAAACACTAATTACATCAGTGTTAAATTAGGGGAGTGAAACCTGGGTTCTGAATGAACATGAAAAATCTCAACTAGCTTTTTTGAAAGAAAGATACTCAGAAGGATATATGGACCTATTAAGGAAAAAGAGTTATACAATTTAACCTTTACAGAATATTTCAGCAAATATCGAGCTGTATTTTCAAAATATACATTTTCAAAATACGGTTGACTAATTTTATCAGTTGGGTTTGCTGAAATCTCAAAATAATGTCTAAAGCCACCTCATTCTATACGTTTTAATTAATTTAATGCTGTATTATGGGTATCACGTCTAAACGACTCCAACCACCGATTGATTAATTTCAGCAAGTTTCGTTTAACTCGGTTGAAACACATCCATAACCACACAAGTGTCTCTGTTTTAATTAATGTAGATCATATATTATACAGTATATAATTCTTCTTTACGTGTGTTTGTCACTCTATTCTTTCTAAACGACTGGACCGATTTTGATGCATTTTTCTAGCGCGGCCGACAATATATATATATATATATATATATATATGTCCACCGCTGTGGTCCTCGGTCGGGGCAGTTTTTCTGGGTGAGGTTTTTATCGGGGTTTTTCCTCACCTGTAAGACAAATGTCAGGAAAACTTTAAGGCCCAAACGGTCCCCGAAATCATATGGCCATCATCACCATCATCATCCTTATCATTATCATCGTCACCATCATCATCCTTATCATTATCATCGTCACCATCATCATCCTTATCATTATCATCACCACCATCATCCTTCACCGGTGTGGAAAGCAACGGGAAGCTACCACGCCTAAACAATTCCCTAGTAAAAGCTGCAAGCATGGTATGAAAATGCTATGATTGCAGTGAAGGACCTGCCTTCGGGCAGAATTACTATGGATGGATATATATATATATATATAGGGTTTCCAGTATAAAACCGGACACTCTGCGGCTGGCAGAGTGAAATGCGGACGAGGAGAGAGCGCAGCCTGACGGGTGAAACCCCGTGAGGCGTGTCCGGTTTTATATTGGAAGCCCTGTATATAAATAAGGGAAATTTTGAGGATGTGGCTGAATTCAAACAATAATCACAAATAGGAATGAGATGCACAAAGAAATTAAACATAGGCTCAATTCTGGAAATGCGTGCTATTATGCATTGCAGAGACTTTTGATGTCCCAACTCCTTTCAAAAAACGTTAAGCTGAAAATATATAAAACTGTTATTCTACCAGTTATATTATATGGGTGCGAAAGATGGACTCTTACTTTAAGGGAGGAAAGGAGATTACGAGTATTTGAGAATAAAGTTCTTAGGAAAACTTTTGGACCAAAGAGAGATGAACAGACAGGTGAATGGAGAAGACTACATAACAATGAACTACATGGTCTTTATAGGATGCCAGATATAATAAGAACAGTTAAGTCTCATAGACTGCGATGGGCAGGACATGTTGCGCGTATGGGGAATGAAAGACGTGCATGGAAACTTCTTGTAGGAAAGCCAGAAGGAAAACGCCCAGTTGGTAGACCAAGAATGAGGTGGGAGAACAACATTAACTATGATTTGAGGGACGTACATTATACAGGGAATGATTGGAAAGCATTGGCTCAGGATAGGGATGTATGGAGAGCTTATGTCCGCGCGGCCATGAACCTACAGGTTCGATAGTGCCAGTGAGTAAGTATATATATATATATATATATATGAGACATGATAAGACAAATAAATGCCTGGACGGGATTCGAACCCGGAATTCTGGGTCTGTACCCCAGCGTGTTATCTATTACACCACCAGGCGAATCCAATTCAAACACTTATTTTTCTTATATATATATATATATATATATATATATATATATATATATATATATAATATTCTCCATTATTACTAGATGTCGCGAGAACTCGGTCTTCATTGCCACCTAGTAGCTGACTATAACAAGTAAGCAAATTAAAGAGAATATTTTTACTTTGTCCACCGCTGTGGTCTCGAGGTAGCGTGCTGCCTTGTCACGCAGCGGGCCCGGGTTCGATCCTCGGTCGGGGCAGTTTTTCTGGGTGATGTATTTATCGGGGTTTTTCCTCACCTGTAAGACAAATGTCAGGAAAACTTTAAGGCCCAAACGGTCCCCGAAATCATATGGCCATCATCATCCTTATCATTATCATCTAATCATCATCATCATCATCCTTCACCGGTGTGGAAATCAACGGGAAGCTATCACACCTACAATTCCCTAGTAAAGCTGCAAGCATAGCATGAAAATGCTATGGTTGCAGTGAAGGATCTGCCTTCGGGCAGAATTACTATGGATGGATCTTTACTTTATAGCAGTGACGCTTTATCGATGTTATAATTAATTTTTTGACATTGAGCAATGCAAGCTTAATATGACATGATAAGAAAAACAAATGCCTAGACGGGATTCGAACCAGGAACTTAGGTCGGTACCCCAACGTGTTATCCATTACACCACCAGGCGAATCCAATTCAAACACTTATCTTTATATATATATATATATATATATATATATATATATACAGGATGTAAATTAATTATACTGCAAAAATTTAACTAAGTATAGAGGGTATTATATAAGCATTCTGAGATAAAGAACTAATGGTCTATG
>JASPKZ010001452.1:0-7500 GCA_030220185.1 Diploptera punctata | reverse complement strand
ATAGATTTATATATTTTCAGTTTAACGTTTCTTGAAATGAGTTGGGAAGTCAAGAGTCTCTGCAATGCATAATAGCACGCATTTCCAGATTTGAGCCTATGTTTAATTTCTTTGTGCATCTCATTCCTGTTTGTGATTATTGTTCCTAGGTATTTGAATTCAGCCACTTCCTCAAAATTGCCCTCTTTTGTCACCCAGCTTTAAATACATTTTATACTTGCTAAATTTACAGAAGCAGAGAATTACACTAGTTTTGAATCCAAAATTATACAATGAATCTTTTATAAATTTACGTTGTAAAATAAACATATTCGACGTCAAGTAAACAAAGTATTGAACCTAATATTTATTTAAACTCGATCACACATGCATTGACTGACTTTTATTAAAAATACGTTAAAATTACCTTCTCTCATGGATATTGATTTCTACTGGTAGCGGCATAAATCCAACAATAATATTATTACGATCGTTTCGGTTGGCTTGCCTGGTGACGAATTCGACAGTGGATTGTTTTCAATTGCCTTATCAGCATATAAAAGTTATAAAAAAAGATTGGGTAAAAAATCTGAATAACGTTTTTTCTATTCACTTTTGGTTATTGGAATATCTGTTTAATGGTGTATTGGTTCCGTGAAAGGGAAATTTTTAACCACCTCTCTGAAGTAATTTTCGATAGTGCTGTGTGTCGTAGGTAGAGACAGAGAGAATAAATCTATGGTAAAGCTACACGTGTGTAAATTACATTTTATTCACAGATGGATCACATGGGTGAAATTCGTTCTTTTCGTCATTTAGTTACCTGGGAATGTGAACTTTATGGACATATTTTTACTGTGATATGGCTGTTTTATGTTCTTTTATCACTTTATGCATTCTGAAAATTGATTTAAATTCATAAAATATGGTTCCCCAGAGGCTAGTATATTTATTATCACCTATTATTTTGTGCTTTGATGTCCCTAATGGGAAATAATGCCATAAACAAACACTACATTCCAAATACTCATATATGCAATATATTTCTACAGCAGGTATGAAACAAAAATTAATAGAAACTTCTCCAACCGATAACACAGTTTATTCGAATGGAAAAGTTTTGCTGCATTAAGTACCGGTAACTTTCAACAGTATTATATTACAATGCAAGATTGGGAAGCGGTTTTTACAGAAACGTGTGTTGTACATTTTTTTTTTGCACGATAGTGTTTTCAAAATAATAAATCATAGTAAAGTGAGAGCTTGTCCCAACTCCTTTCAAAAAACGTTAAACTGAAAATATATAAAAACTATTATTCTACCAGTTATATTATATGGGTGCGAAACATGGACTCTTACTTTAAGGGAAGAAAGGAGATTACAAGTATTTGAGAATAAAGTACTTAGGAAAATTTTTGGACCAAAGAGAGATGGACAGACAGGTGAATGGAGAAGACTACATAACAATTAACTACATGGTCTTTATAGCAAGCCAGATATAATAAGAACAGTTAAGTCTCGTAGACTGCGATGGGCACGACATGTTGCACGTATGGGGAATGAAAGACGTGCATGGAAGCTTCTTGTAGGAAAGCCAGAGGGAAAACGCCCAGTTGCTAGACCAATAATGAGGTGGGAGAATAACATTAACTATGATTTGAGGGAAGTAGATTATACAGGAAATGATTGGAAAGCATTAGCTCAGGATAGGGATGTATGGATAGTTTATGTCCGCGCGACCATGAACCTACCGGTTCGATAGTGCCAGTAAGTAAGTAAGTAAGTAAATGATAGCATCTTTGTTGGAAATATTTGCATTCGTTATAAACAACTGCATGACGTTAGCAGTCTGGCCAATGTTTATGCGCTAAATGCCGAAAATAATTTAGTTGAGACTGTAACAGGCCGTGACTCCAATTAGTCATAAAATGGCGCAAGTATAAATGATGATAATCAAAATGACGAAATTGAAGAAGCGTGGGAAGTTGGTGTGTTTGTTTATTGCCAGAGAAATTTAAATCAAGATATGAAAAAACATAAATTTCGTTCACAAAGTGGATGGAGGAGAAGAATTGAACTGTAAGTGAAAAAAGTATGGTTGCTTATTTCGTGCTCAGGATTGAAACATTAAAGTCTCCAGTTAAGATAACTTTCAGTGCTGTTTCAGTAGTTTTAATTCCCGCCCTAGATAGGTAATTTGTAATATTAAAGTATAGTTATTTAGTTATTTTAGGTTGACAATCCCGAAATTTAGGAAATTTAACTTTCAATAATGGCCGCCATTCCTGTAAGTACGACAGAATGCACTACCTTGCAAAAAATACATAAATTGACGATTCTTCCACTTTCATTAAAACATACCTTTGTACAGAGCCCTGTGTTGCCACACTTCGATTATCACTGAACAACAAAAAATAAACTTCTTTATGTCTCAGAAAGAAAAATATGTGATTCTGATAGTATTTTTGTCCTGAATTCAAATACGATATCGGTTTTTCTCCATCACGCAAGGGTTCCGCATTTATAATTTCAAACACTTCAATATTTTCTAAATTCGTAACTACACAATATTCGAACATTCGGACTCACTTAGAAAATAAGAAATGACGATTTTCTGCTATATTTCGCCTGTGGAGCATCCCTCTTTATGGTCCAACAATAATCGGCCAGCATATTAAGATTTAATTTGCCTTGATATCTCTATTTCATAGATGAAATGCCCTGATGAAAATGTTCCCCGTGCTCATTGCTTACTGCGCCAAGAGTTTCCGGGAAGAAATCTAGATTAATTAAAAAAAATAATTATTTAAATCCATTATCGGTTGCTGAAATTGAGATAAAAAACTATGGGCGATGGAGAAATTCTGAATACATATTTGAAAACACGATAAAAACTGCATCAAGTACAACTATTGGTACTCATGAGACAAAAATCATGTTGACCAGAGTTATTGTTTCTTTAGTTTTGGCAACTATTTATTTTCTGGATACATAGCATACGTAGCCTACATGTTGTAAGTTTTAGATGCTTGGATGTAGTCACCAGCATTGTGGACAATTTGTTCCCAGTGATGTGGTAGCCGTGGAAAGCCGTCGACACTATCTAATCTCTGGATGGTGCTGAGAGCCTGATTAACTGCATTCAGAATATCGTCCACTGTTCTGAATCTCTTCCCACGCAGTGGTTCTTTGAGCTTAGGAATGAGGTCGAAGTCGCAGGGACGTATGTCCGGAGGGTATGGAGGGTGGTAGAGCACCTCCCAACCCCAGCGATTGAATAATTAAGATACCGCTCCTGCTACATGCGCCCTTGCATTGCCATGCAGAATTATAATATTCATGAAGTTACGTCGGGTTCATCTTAACGCCGCTCGCAGATTGCTTCGCAGAAACTTACAGTAGTACCCTGCATTGATGGTCTGCCTTGGGGGAACGACATGTTTTCATACAACACCATCGCAATCGTAGGCTAGGATTAGCATCGTTTTCACATCCATAGCAGTCTGCTGAACTGTTGTTTTCCGCGGTGACCCTGTATGACGCCATTCGGACTATTGAAGTTTCAACTGTGGTCCATAACTTTTCACACAGGTCTCATCAGTGATGATGATACGTCGTAAGGAAGACTCTCCTTCCCTCTCATAGCGCTCCAAATGCGTACGAGCAGCTTCATATCGCAGAAATTTCTGCATCTCCGAAAACTCGTGTGGAACCCATCGTGAAGCAATTTTTCGCATCCTAAGACGGATCGCAAGGATTCGATGCAGAGTCGAAAGTGCCAATCCAGTATCTGTAGCTAACTCTCGAATAGTGCAGTTGCAATCCGCTTCCTCTAATACGGACACTCTCTGCACATCATTCTCACTAACCAGTAGATGGCCAGATCTAGGCATATGTGACGCATTTTCGCGCCTTTCTTTAAAGGCTTGTAACTACCTTGCCACTGTTCGGTACGGTAATACATCTGCACCACAAGCCTCTCGTAATCCTTGATGAAACTGTACTGCGTTTCTGCCTCTAGCACATTCAATCTTCAACCAGAATCTCTGCTCCTGTTTTGAAAACATTGTACTACGTTATACTGCGACGTCTGGATCTAAACTGATAACTTTCGGCTCATTGTTACGTGAGGAGGGGAGGGGAAAAATGCAAGTCTATATGCTCGGACGGAGGAGAGGTACTGAAACTACAAGTGTAATAAACAAAATTGTCAACCCTAGTTTTGTTTGGATTCCACACTATTGTTGCCAAAACTAACGAAACAACCCATGTATTCTATCGTGGGAGTTCCGAATGCGGCTCCAACATGAAGTTGTAGCTGTTACAGATTCCCTTTTGGATGGTCGGAGCCATCCGCGGATTCCAAGGCATGCCTTTTTGTCCCGCTAATTTTGAAAGTTGAGCAGTTGAGCCGAAAGAGAATTGAATTGATGTAGAACCATGACAGTAGTGTGTTGGTAGTTGTAGTTGTGAATTGGTGTCAAGTTGTATTGGTGTGAAGTTGAACTTTGAAGCCCGCGCATCCACAAGAAGTTGGTGAAGGCAGTTTTTCCAGCAACAGAAATGAAGTTCAAATCACATCCGCTTTCCCGGCTCGATGATAAATGGTTGAATTTACTGGTGGAGACTAGGGGAACACTCCGCATTTGCCTTAGCGCTATGGAAACCACCGAAACCATTAGCAGAGTAGCTTGTTGAAGGAAATTTAGTTGTGTTTTTTTTCGGAAAGGTTGAAATTTGAAGCTTTGGGATATTAATGTTGAGAATTTGCCCATAAAAATTGAATTTAGTATACATTTAGGAGGTATTAGTTGTCAACAGCACGTGGTGATCCGAGACGGTCACCATCCAAACTGACCACGCGCAGTGTTGCTTGTGGTGTTCCCAAGCGGTCACCCATCCAAGTACTAACCACGGCTGATGACAGTGAATCTACTGGTGGAGATTAGGTATGTAATGACCTAAACTATGACTTGTCGCTGTTCATAATGCTTGCGATCGTTTCATTTTCAACAATCGCCATTATGATCATATTTCCGAACACTTCAATAACCTCTCCTGGCTCCGTCTTAGTGACAGACGTAAATTGCAGTCTCTTTCACTTATTTTCAAGCTTCTGAAATCCTACACTCCTAGTTACTAGGCGTTCGATTTGGGAAGTTATCTCTTACCACAACATTAACAATAGGTCACAATATAACAGTCTGCTAACAATTCCTTTCCACAGCACTTCCTCTTATTCTACTTCTTTCACAGTAGCCACTGCCCGCTCCTGGAATTCCCTCCCACAAGATATGACGGATTGCCGCAAACTTAAAAATATGTAAGTTACGCTTGAACAATTATTTGTTGTTAAATAACTCATTTTTCTCCAGAACTTAATTTATTCTATGTCATTAATAGTATTTTTTAATATTTTATATCTTGTGCATTTTATGTTCAATTCGATAAATCTAAAGTAAATAAAAATGTATTGTAAATAATAATTTTTTGTGTATATATCATGTAATCATTTTGTTTGTTGTAATTTAGATGTAAGAATAAGTTTTTGTATTTGGAATAAAACATTTTATGTTCAAGAATTACGCTACTAACGAAACGAAATCATGTTTTCTGGTTCAATAGTAATGGTGAAGAGATGAAAGTGACTGACATATCGGAAAAAACTACACACTTTTCTTTCCTCTCAAGTTGAGATGCCGTATTTTCTATCGCTTTATATCTGTCAGGAACAGGTTTTTATACCAAAACATACTTTACACGGATACGTCGTCTCAATAACGAGAGGTGGTGGGCGGTTGCCAGAAAGTAAAAGTGTGTTTTTTTTTAAATCGTCGTCGCAGCTCATTTTCGCAACAAGAAAGTTCGGTCAAGTTAAAACAAACTTCAGACCTCAATATACGGCTTTCCTATAATTCATAACATAACATTGTTTCAATTGTATAAGTTATTCTACTTAGCACGTCTTATTACGCGCTGAACTAGAATTTAGAGATTTTGATTCAATCATTCGTGTCCAGACTGACACCATAAGACTATAACTAACTATTACTATTGAACCCGTAGGTTCATGGCAGCGCGGATATACCCTCTCCATACATCCTGAGCTAATAGACATTCCAATCATCTAATATATAATAAATAATAGTTTTAAAAAACTAAAACAACACGCTTTATTAGAAACCGAAATAAAAACATGGAAAATAATTTCAATTTCCAACACGCTTGGGATAAAATTAAAGTGGTCAACAAAAAAATCATCTCCAACACATATAGAATAAACCTAGAGTTACCAACAAAAAGAAAACAATTTTACCATCAAAAGCGTGGGGTGCTTTTTATGATTCTTACATTTTCTTGTTAGAGACTTTACGTTTACCAATATCTGTTTATTATCAAATATATTAATTGATATAGAGCACCCCTCGCTTTTGATGGTAAAATTATTTTCTTTTTATTGATAACTCTAGTTTTATTCTATATGTGTTGGAGATGATTTTTTGTTGACCACTTTAATTTTATCCCAAGCGTGTTGGAAATTAAAAATTATTTTTCATTTTTTTAGTTCGGTTTTCTAATAAAGTGTGTTGTTTTAGTTTTTTAAAACTATTATTTATTTTTTAGATTTAATATTTTACAGAATAAGATAAAAATGTAAATATCTTTAAATTCCATACTATTGTAGTATGAGCTAAAAGTAATACTCTTCTAAAAAAATCCTCGCAGCCGGATTTGAACCAGCGACCTACGGATTACTGAAATTATGTACCACTAGAGTTCACCGCTCTATCAACTGAGCTCTTACAACGATTGACTAAATAGTCGTCAAGTCCGCAACCTACTATACCAGTTTTAATTTTTTGATTTTCTGATGATTCTGGCCAGGATTTTAGAAACAAAATATGAAATTATTGTATTGTCACGGGTCCTTTACAAGTATACAAAGTTTCAAGTTGATCCAATGTTTCTAAGTGGATGAAAATCGTGTTCAAAGATTCCGTTACATAGATACAAAGACACTTTTTTTCTGACGATTCTGGCCAGGATTTTTAAAAAAATATGAAATTATTGTATTGTCACAGGTCCTTTACATGTATACAAAGTTTCAAGTCGATCCAGTGATTTTAAGTGGGTGAAAATTGCGTTGAAAGATTCCGTTACATACATAGATAGATAGAGAGATAGAGGTCAAGCTAATATAAAGCGTGTAAAATGAAGTTTGTGTGTTCGTATTTTATGCGCTGTCATACCGTTGAACCGACTGTGATGGAATTTCATGCAAGATGTTCAGGAGATTTCCGGGATGAACATAGGCTATAACAGAGTTATTACTATTAAACCCCTTCACCCCTAAAAATCACCCTTTGTAGTGAAAAACGTGAAATAAAGTCCCCATTTTGAAGCTTAAATTGCTTACGCTACCTAAACCACAACAAATACACCAAATTAATGTACACAGAATTGAATATCTCAAAGAACTCTACAATAAAGTCCGCAACCACATATGTTTATCTTTTACGG
>JASPKZ010001451.1:0-44401 GCA_030220185.1 Diploptera punctata | reverse complement strand
TATAGTTTATTGTGCATATGAAAGTTGTGATGCTGAAATTAATAAGATAAATAAGGGAAAACCTGCAATTACAAAATTAAATTATGTTTTATAGGATCTTAAATATAAGTTCTAAAAAATAATAGTTTACAACAATGAGTAGAATGTCATACGGTAAAGAAACATGGGAATTAAAATCTAGAACAGTAAATAAAATAAATTCTGTAACATGGAAGTTTGGAGGCTTCAGCTGGAATTCCTAGAAGAGATAAAATCATAAACAGTGTAATTAAACAGAAGATGAATGTTCAAACTTCAATTTAACTATTTAACTCATGCCCCAAATGGGAATCAATAACCAATCACATTTCGATGATTATTTATTTACAACCAATCACAGCCGTGTTTCGCCTAGAATTTACCAACTAAAGTTTCTCATAGTAAAGAAAGCACTTCGTTTTTAACATTCTGAATAGGTCATAGTATTATTTTGCAGTGACTGATTCTCCAAGAAATACGGCTACCAGATTGTATATTATAGTGCATGAATGTCAGCAGAAAGCGCATGCGAGAGATAATATAAAAACATTTGCAACAATTGATTGTACCACAAAAAAAAACACTGTTTGCACTTTCTTAAATGAATTATTTTCCAGTAAATGACGTTGCAGAAAAATATAATTGACATATTTACATCATAGGACATCAGAAATTAATTAATACGTATAACGGTGGTAATAATTTCTCCACTAGGGTGCATTCTTACAACATTGCGATCCTTTTGGCAATAAATAATATTATGATCTGGTTGCAGTTATGAACAAAAGAAGCAAATGAAACATACCAATCGTTTCTCGTTTGTTTTCAAACATCGCCGTTTACATTAAGTATATAAATATTTTAAAACAACTATATTTAAATTATGATTTGTGAGTAAACAGCTTAATTTTATTCGTTTAATAGTCCTAACAAATGCCACTCTCGATTTCCAAATTCTTTAGATAAATTCACTTCTCACTTTGTGAGTCGTGAATTTATCGATAATTTGGAAATCACTCGTGGCATTACTTATGATAACAGATCTAACTTCAAACTTTACTCATGACTTGTGTAATATATATTGAAGTATATCATAATATATATTGAAGTATATCATAATATATATATATTTTATAATATGAACATTCATTATAATGTATGACTGTCCTAAATTAACACAATTATTGACCTAATTGATCTTTTTGTTAAAATATGCTGAAGAATGATTTTAAGAATTCTGTCATGAATATTTAAATAGGTATTACCTTTGTAGTTATTTGGAAAAGTCATGCAGTATAAGGGATTGTTACACAATAGGTAGTCTTACCTAATGATGACTTAGCTTTTAAAAGGTCATAGGTTAAGCGCATTCAATATGCTTTTTCAGAAAGGGAGAATCTGGTTACATGTACAATACAACCAAATTGATTCTCACGTATACATTGTAACTACGTCATTACTCAACTGGTATATATGTATGAAACTTATGATTGTAAGTTAGACAGTTTTTTTTCATCGGTGTTACCGATACCCTGTCTCACGTTTTCTGTATTAAAGTCTGTTTGTTTCTCACTACTGCTCCGCTGTGTCTTCTTATAGTTAGGTTTAATCCTATCTACTAACCACATTTCCGAAGAATTCCTGGGGTTGATTCCTAATCTATAAATTTACAGATATCTACTAGAACTTCAAGACGACTTCACCTCCTGACACAACTCTTACTTATTTGATTATTATTTATACTTTAAAAATAATCCTTATAATTATAGAAGGAATCGACCACCCAGATATTACATGGTGGCAGCGCATCGGGATTGGAAAACCAGCGAGCAGTGAGACATCCGAAGGTGCGAACGAGCTGGAGAGACTCTTCAATTAGTCCCAGATAATTCAGAGCCTATCTCGAGGGATCAACGCTCCAGAGTAATCCACAGGCGCCGTGGTACCCGTAAACGCACCAGAGGAAAGCAGACAGTGGTCCTGAGGCCAACACCAGCAGCCACCGACGCGCTCGAGGGACGTCCTTGGTGTTCAGCCGTTGGCAGCCTGCACCGCGAGAGGAGTCGCACCCTGAGGGGAGCTGAAAGGCCATCACTACGACTCTGAACTGTGCATCTCAGACCACCCTACATCTTTCTTTAGGTGAGTCCAATTCCATTATGGCTAGCGAGGGCGATATTGATATTAGCGAGGAAAGCTATATCCCTGTAGTTCAAGCATTAAGTTGATACCCCGAACATTCCGATGGAAACCCCAAACATTTAAGAGAATTATAGAAGGAGTAGAAGCTGCGGTTCAGGTAGTCCATCCAACCAAACAACCCTTATTGTTAAGATTTATAGAATCCAAAATTTCAGGAGACGCTAAAGATAGACTTTTAGCTAGGACAGAGAGAGAAACTTGGATTCAAGTTAAAGCAATATTGGAGGAGAACTTTTCTGTAAGGAGAACGCTAGAATATTATGCAGGAATACTCTTTAATTCAAAACAAAGTACAAATGAAACAGTTGCACAGTGGGGTTCAAGATTAGATGGAATAGCCATGGATTTAAGAAGAGAAGTCAGAAATAGATTGGAGAGGTTAGAAAGACGCGATAATTCGAGATATGTAGAAGGAGGCCTACAGCTGATAGGAGAATTTTTAAAAGGTACTTTCGTAGCAGGGTTAAAGGACGATAGATTAAGTATATAGTAAAGGGCTAAGGGTGAAGAAGAATCATTAGCGCAACTAATCGAAACCGCATTACAGGAAGAAAGCGAGGTAAAGTCCACGAGATTTAGGGGTAATCAAAATGGACAAGGACATCCAATCACAGGGGCAGTAAAAAAGGGAATTTAGAAGACCGTACGGATCAGAGATAAAGAGAGAGGTTAACCTGGCCACAAAGAAATAAGGTGTTATAATTGTAATGAGATAGGGCACATTAGTAGAGAATGTGGTAAGAGACCGCAACCCCCGTAGGCATGGAGGACGGGACAGAGCAGCTCTGGGAGGCCGCCAGGGAAACGAGAATTCGGGGTTACCTGACAGTCGCAGGTAATCCTCCCGTCTGACTGCGCGCCAAGGACTCATGGAGTGCCCTGAGGGGATCATACTAGGGTAAATATGGAAGGGAATTACCTGAACTAGTTGATCAGAAGTTTAAAGGATAGGATGATAAAGCCGCTAAAATAGTTAGTGACGCAAACGAATCCCCAGATGACAGTGTTTGTTGGCAGTGTCGCAAGGCGACTGCATAAGTTGACTAGAACGCCGATAAATGGGTTCTGTGACTGTGGGCCTAGCGTGGTTGGGAAACGCCAAGAGACTGTAGGCTCGAAACAGTGGAATAATAGAGAGAAACGCCAAGAGACTGTAGGCTCGAAACAGTGGAATAATAGAGAGAAAACGCCAAGAGACTGTAGGCTCGAAACAGTGGAATAATAGAGAGAAACGCCAAGAGACTGTAGGCTCGAAACAGTGGAATAATAGAGAGAAACGCCCAAGAGATTGTAGAGCTCGAAACAGTGGAATAATAGAGGGAAACGCTACGAGTCGTCCACAAGGGATAGAACTTGGGATAGTGGATTTAAGGAAAAATCCAAGACCACCAAACCTACCTCAATGGAGACAGCGTGTTGTGAGATCGAAGTAGGGACTCTTAATGCTATTAATCAGTGGGACGCCTCTGGTTATGAACCGAGACCCTGGGAGATGTATATCCTAAGTGAACAATTAAAAAATGGCCTAGGTTTAGTATTGATAGATACTGGTGCACAAATATCATTAGTTAAAGAAACATCACTAAAGAGAAACGTTATAAGGATAACTGTAATATGAAAATACAAGGTATTAGTGGAACTCTATAAAAGTAAATGGGATAACTCAATTAGTATTGAATAATTGTGAAAATCATACATTGTTAATTGTCATATAGTAGAATAATTACCCCAGAGATTTTAGAATATAATTTTAGCCAAGACTGGCTCATGGAACAAGGTTATTGTTAAATAAAAAGATGATTATTCCTCCGTATAGTGAAAATTAATGGAATTTCCTACGACGAAAGAGGAACCAGATTCATGAACGAAATTTTACGCCAAGGCTAATTTGCGCTAACGGGATAACAAAATGTGATAAGACATTCACATGCCTAGTAATTAATTTAACAGCTGACGCACAGATAATAAAGAAAATACCAGAAACTAGTTAAAACCGCCCACTCAAATAAGTAAGGAACAGGAAGTATCAGTTGAAAATTTCGTACCTCAAAGATTAGATTTATTAAATAAAAATCTGAGACTTGAACACGTGAAAGAAGGATCCCATAAGTATACGAACTTTTGCACAGAATACGGCGGACATATTTAAGCTTCCGGAGATAGACTAACAAGCACAACAGCTGCTACACATTCCATACCCACACCTTCAATTCCTAAAGGAAGAGCTATAAAACTTTGAAGAATTATAGGTTAGCAGAGGCTCATCAAGAGGAGATTGACAAACAAGTTACACAAATGTTAGAAGACGGTATTATCGCACATAGTAAGAGCGAATGGAATTTTCCACTAATAGTAATACCTAAAAAGGAAGATGCTTCTGGAAAGAAAAAGTGGCGAATTTGTATAGATTTTAGAAGAGTTAAACGAAGTACACCGTAGGAGACAGCTATCCTCTTCCTAATATACAAGATATATTAGACAAAATAGGAAAGGCTAGATATTTTTCAGCAGTAGATTGCGCAAGTGGATACCTTCAGGTGCCGATCGCTGAGGAAGACCAATGTAAAACCGCTTTTAGCACCCCTAACGGACATTTCGAGTACAAGAAAATGCCTTTTGGAGTTAGGTCGGGACCAGCTACATTCCAAAGGATGATGAACTCGGTACTCCAAGACTCAATAGGCAATAGATGCTTTGTGTACATGGACGATATATTAGTAATAGGGCCGAACACCTTAGAAGAACATAATAAAAAATTACGGGAAGTGTTTAATCAGTTACGGAAACACAATTTAAAAATCGAACCTGATAAATGTGAATTTTTGAGAGAAGAATTAAAATATCTAGGACACGTGGTTACCGCTCAAGGTGTCAAACCCGATCCGAATAAGATACAGGCAGTTACCGAATTTCCAACTCCAAAGACACCTAAAGACATAAAATCATTCTTAGTGTTTGGCAGGATATTACAGAAAATTTATAGAAGAATTTAGTTGCGATTGCAAAACCTCTGACTGAATTGTTAAAGAAAGATAAAAAATGGAAGTGGGAAGATACGGAACAGAATAGCTTCAATAAATTGAAAGATAAATTAACGACAGCTCCGTTGTTACAGTATCCAGATTTCACACAAACCTTTATAGTAACGACAGACGCGAGTGGATACGCTTTAGGCGCAATTCTTAGTCAAGGAACGTTAGGAGATGATAAACCCATTGCTTACGCTAGCAGGACTTTAAATTCAAGCCGAATCGCATTACAGCACTGTAAGAAAAGGAACTATTAGCAATAGTATGGGCATGCAGACATTTTAGACCTTATTTACTAGGACGTAAATTTCAAGTAGTGACAGATCACAAAGATGTTGGTCTGGCTATTTAAAGTGAAAGACCCTAGTTCGAGATTAATACGTTGGAAACTTCAACTTTCAGAATTTGAATTCGAAATTCATTATAGGGCAGGTAAAGACACGTAAACGCAGATAGTTTGAGTAGACACCCTGTAGAATGTTGCACCTTGGATAATACGCACTTAACTGAGGATCGTAAGAAGGAAATAATCAAGGAATTTCACAGCTGTCCAATTGGAGGACAATCTTGGAATCAATAAAACTACCGATCGAATTAAATTATACATAACTTGGCCGGGAGTAGAGAAAGACGTAACCAATTACATTAAAACTTGTAAGATTTGTCAATTTAATAAAGACGAGAAGCAGAAAGTAAAACAACCTTTAGAGGTCACGGACACACAAAAGGAACCTTGGATAAAAATTTATTTAGATGTAGTGGGACCACTTCCGCTAACCGAGAGAGGTCATAAATATATATTAACTTGTCAAGATAACTTAAGTAATATTTAATAGTCATACCCTTAAAGACACAAACAGCTGAAGAAGTGACAGAAGCTTTCGTAAACAATGTTATATTTTAATTTTATGGGATTCCTGATATCATATTAACTGATCAAGGAACAAATTTTATGTCAGATTTATTTAAAAGAATATGTAAACTATTTAAGATTCAGAAACTAAGCACTACTGCTTATCACCCTGAAAGTAATGGAGCTCTAGAAAGAACTCATAAGACCTTAGTAAACTACTTACGTTGTTTTTGCAATCCTAGAGGAGCCGATTGGGACAAATGGTTACCTTTCGCCAGTTTTACGTACAACACTACCCCCCATAGTATTACTAAATACTCTCCTTATGAATTATTGTATGGAAGAAAATGTAATATCCCCAGGAATTTTACAAACTAAATCACAACCTTTATATAATTAAACGACGATTTAATTCTAAATGTACGGAATAAATTGCAAAGTTGTCATGAGATAGCTAGAGAAAGGCTTATTAAGTTTAAGGAACTACAACGATCCGCGTGTGAAAAAGCAATTATGTTGAATTCAAGAAGGATGATCTAGTACTTCTCAGAGTAGAAAATAGGAATAAATTAGATCCAATATGGAAAGGTCCATATGAGGTTAAGACTACTGAAGGTCACAACGTGATAATACAAAAGTTAGGTAAACGCAAATATGAGACGGTACATTCAAATAGATTAAAGCCATATTTTCCTTTGCAGGGAAAGAAAATGAAACTTCATAACACATGGGTAATGCTACAAATGTTAATACCATTTTGGTTGGGGAAGCTTACAGACGCTCAAGAAGTAAAAGCTCTGGATTCGAAGACCGGTGTGTACTTTGACGAGATAGGAATTATACAATTTTACCCTATACAATGGAAAGTGGTAAGTTATATAAACTTGGAACCAACTAGAGATCTTTGGAAACAGACAAAAAATCATTTACGGTTGATAACTGATTATTGTGATAAGATAAAGGGAGAAAAGTGGTATCATTTGACAGATTGTGGGAGTTTAAAATCACTTTGTAAAACCAAAAGTCAGGTATGTTGAAAATTTAAAAGAATTAGTCACAGAATATTTAAAAACACCTAATGAACAGAATACTAGAAGCAAGAGAGGCGTTTTAAAATTTTATGGGAGATATTGCTAAGATATTATTCGGTACTCTGACTCAATCTGATGCAGAGGAATATAATAAGCACATTTCACAGTTAGAGAAGGAACAGGCAGAATTTTTTGCATATTCTAAAGGATGAAATTACAGTGATTAAATCAACCATTAATTCAGTTAACTTAACTATAGCAAGGGTGAACCGGAATGAAAATATTTTAAAAAATGGTTTAATAAAATTAAATAATTATACCACTAATAGGATTAACGCACTGCAGAAGGAAATAGAAGGTATTAGTTTAGCCAATGAACAAAATAAGGATTCTCTTAGAGGTGTGGAAGAATGCCAGCATTCTTTTGAACTTCTTATAGACGCATTTGTACACGCAGAGCAAGGAACTCTTCAACCTCAATTAATTACGGTGGAAAGAATTAAGAATGTTTATGAAAGCCCAAACGCTACCAACTGGTCTGGACTACCCTAATTTTTCTTTTTCAGAACTTCAAAATTTAATTACACCTCACACCTATTCTTATAAACAATATCTAGTATATGTATTACAAATACCCCTTCTCTCTCCTACTCCGTATCACTTGTATAAAACACTTCCTTTTCCTGTCAAGAAAGGAAGGTAATATTTACATTTTTCTAAGCGCAAACAAAGAATATATTTTCAGTGACCCGTTGAGACAACATTACGGAAAAATGACAACTAATGAACTAACAGGATGTTTTCGTCCTAATCTTTTGCATTATGTATGTAAAGAAAATATACCGATTTATTTGTACACCCCTGAAGCTGATTGTGAAGCTTCACTTCTTCATCCATCCACCACTAAAGTTCCAAAAAGTTGCGAGACTAGAATTTTCACATTGAACAAATCCTACTGGATTCCCTTATATTTATCTAATGAATGGTTATTTGTCACCCCCAAAACCAGATCGTATGACTGTGTTATGTGGCGACAAATCAACACAACTCAATATTGAAAAGGAAGGTAAATTATCGCTAGGACAGAATTGCAAGGCTTTTAATGCCCACGTAACCTTACATGCCATGAGTAATTTGGTAAGTAACTTAACCATAGATTTTATACCGACAGCACCTCTTGACTTCGACTGTTGCTTTGATATGGATAAAACTAACGACTACGAGAAATTACAATTGGACATGCCTATGTCTAACCTAATGTCATCGGTAGATGATTTGAGAATGGCCAGTATGAAGGCCGATGATTTAGGTAAGTTAATAAAACAGCAAGAAGAAAATGATTATTCGAAGTGGTATATACATATAACCACATGGAGTTCTGTAATGGGTACGATCATATTCGTAACCTTGACTTGTTGTTGTTGCATTTGCTGTTGTAAGAGCTACAGAACTTTAATATTTTGGTTATGGGATAAATGGACTCCAAGAAAATGCTGGAAGGAGACGACCGAGAGGCTGTGTGTTAACATACATAATTACTCTGGGCATGATCGTGTAGTATACACTAAAACTACAGGTAATGATGAGAGTTCACCTGTCGTGTCCCTCAAGTCATCACCGCTTATCGGAGAAAGAATTAGAGACCCCAGTTGTCCACAGAATGTATCCCCAAAAGATGAAGAAGATAAGATAGTATTGCGCATAGAACTAGAAATAAAAATAAAACATTTCGTTAGTAAAGTTTCGAATTATGTAATTCAAAACTTTCTATAGGGGGAAGAGTGTAATATATATTGAAGTATATCATAATATATATTGAAGTATATCATAATATATATATATTTTATAATATGAACATTCATTATAATGTATGACTGTCCTAAATTAACACAATTATTGACCTAATTGATCTTTTTGTTAAAATATGCTGAAGAATGATTTTAAAGAATTCTGTCATGAATATTTAAATAGGTATTACCTTTGTAGTTATTTGGAAAAGTCATGCAGTATAAGGGATTGTTACACAATAGGTAGTCTTACCTAATGATGACTTAGCTTTTAAAAGGTCATAGGTTAAGCGCATTCAATATGCTTTTCAGAAAGGGAGAATCTGGTTACATGTACAATACAACCAAATTGATTCTCACGTATACATTGTAACTACGTCATTACTCAACTGTATATATGTATGAAACTTATGATTGTAAGTTAGAGTTTTTTTTCATCGGTGTTACCGATACCCTGTCTCACGTTTTTTCTGTATTAAAGTCTGTTTGTTTCTCACTACTGCTCCGCTGGGTCTTCTTATAGTTAGGTTTAATCCTATCTACTAACCACATTTCCGAAGAATTCCTGGGGTTGATTCCTAATCTATAAATTTACAGATATCTACTAGAACTTCAAGACGATCTTCACCTCCTGACACAACTCTTACTTATTTTGATTATTATTTATACTTTAAAAATAATCCTTATAATTATAGAAGGAATCGACCACCCAGATATTACACTTGACTAGCTTCATCAGCCATTTTGTTACATATAAATCACTATTAGCTTGAATGTCAAGTTTTAAAAATAAATAAAACAGGTGTGGAAGAGAGCAGGGATAGTTTTACATGGCGCCATGCTGTGATATTCACCGGATATACCACTAATCCACTGAAAACTCAACTTTCCAATTTTTGTGGGTTAGATCTGTTTTCGGGGAAACTATTCAATTGTGGACGTCATAAAAAACAAACAATAAAAATGGTATGGTCATGTAAAAAGAATGACAGAGGACAGATATCCAAGAAGAATATTAGAGTGGGACCGCTCGGTAGAATAGGATGGCCAAAAATAACGTGGATGAATGGTGTTTTGAGTAGCATGTGATAAAAAGGATTGGAGATTGAAATGACATAGATATGTGGAGGAGAATGACAGTAGATTAATTGAGTGCAGGAAGATGATGTGAAAGCTGCTAAATAAATAAATTCATTCATCGTAATTCTGCCCGAGGGCAGGTCATTCACTGCAATCATAGCACTTTCATTCTATGCTTTACAGCTTAACTAGGGAATTATAGGTGTGGTAGCTTCCCGTTGCTTTCCACACCGATGAAGGATGATGATGATAATTTTATCATAATGACCGATGATGGCCGGATGATTTTCGATGACCGTTGGGCCCTAAGTTTCCTGACATTTGTCTTATAGGTGAGCAAAACCCCGAAAAAAAAACCTCACCCAGGAGCCTGTCCCGACCGGGAATCGAACCCGCTACGTGAGAAGGCAGCACACTACCTCGAGACCACAGCGGTGGACAAAATAAATAGAGTGCTGGAAATCAACAATCTCCATAGAGTAACTAAATGATGATGTGGTCGTGAACCACAGGTTTCCTGGAAGTGCGATAGATCTACAATATGATACCAGTAAAAACTGGTCCAGAGCTGGCAACTGTGTATGTGTTAATCTGCCAACACTTCAGTATGAATGACTTGCAGTTTCACACACACAAGGTTACATTCAATGCTGCTGTAAATTACTCAATATTATATCACCATGATTTTCTACACGATAATGAAAGTTTATGGAACTGGATAGACAAAGAAAACATTTTTAATTCTATTTTCAACAATCGATTGTTTGTCTTAATTAATTTTATTCAGCAGGTTTCAAAACGCATTCCTGCGCCAAATTAATCTGTCATTTTCCTCCACATCTATAATTCCAATCTCCATCGTCCAATCCTTTTCCCCTCATGCTGCTCAAAACACCATCAATCCACGTTATTTTTGGCTGTCCTATTCTTCTTCTTCTTCTTCCTCCAAGTGGCACCTATTATTGTATTCTTCTTGGGAATCTGTCTTCTGTTATTCTTTTACATGGCCATACCATTTTAATTATTGGTTTTTTATGAAATCCACAATTCAAGTTTGAACATTCATCATTTAATTACAATGTCTTCTATTTTACCTCTTCTTGAAATTCAAGCTGAGCGCCTCTAAAAATCATAATGTTAAAAGATTCCAGGCTATGTGGCCGTGGTCTGTAACTGCTATTGCTTCCAGACGTTTCTCCCTCAACGCGGAGGGCATTTCGGCAAGCTGAGTCTACGACAAGGTAACATCACTAAAAGCAGTCGCCACTGAAGATACCCTCAGCAGTTGAGGGAGAAACGTCATCATCATCATCATCATCTTCTTCTTCTTCTTCTTCAAGGTGTGGGCCTGTTGGCCCGTTCCGCTCCCCGGTGCAACGTCTGGAAAAAAATACCAATTATAGACCACATCGCCCGGAATCTTTTAACATTATGATTAGTCTATCGGCCGTGAAAGCCTGCCTCCAAAAATCTTTCTTTTATATATATATATATATATATATATCAATTGGAAGCTCACATATGTCCGTACAGTAGTTTTAAATCATATGCCAAATGGTAAAAAGGTCACTGGTATGCCCCTTGGAGAGCTCTAATCGAGAATATTTTTATAGAACATAGCACTTCTTTAAGGACTATTGCATATTAGATCATTATGGTACAATTATTCATATACTCTACATATCTATTTTTCTAATACTTTTTTCTCAAGTCTGTTTATTTATTGTTGTTAGTATTTCCCCCCTTTTTTTAGTTATTTTGCAAGAATTAATCGTTCCACTTTTTACCAAAATCCGAAGGAAAGGAGCTATCGAGAGCATTCTCATGAAAATATTTATGAAAATTGTTTACAGATCTTCACCGATCTAGATGTCACCGAAAATGATTATGACCAAAATCTGTACACACACACACACCGTGTGTGTGTGTATGTGTGTGTGTGTCGGTGTAGACGTAGGCCGATATGTCCGTAACGCTTTCTAGTGGGCACAATTTTTGATTCTCTGGAATCAAAAACTTGGTATACAGCATTTAATAAAGATAAAAGTCGAGTTCGTTAACCAGAAAATCGGACCATTAGGTCTAGGAGTTCTCCTGAAATAGAAATTTAAAAATCACTCTAGCAGTCGCAATTTTCTATGTTTCATAACGAAACTTAGTAAGTCTGTATGTTATTAAAATAAACCAAGGAAATTATTCTAAAAAAATCAGCGAGTTCCGATTATTAGAAGTGGGGATTTATCTGAAACCCTATATTAAAAATTTACTGTAGCAACCGCCATATTTGGTTTATCGTATTAGAACACACGATATAATTAACCCTAAACTTGGCAGTTGTGTCCTATACGATACATTACCTTAATTTATTCAATATTTTTTATTAAAGTAATAGAAAAATGAATCAGTTGATATTATTTAATTTGGTTTCAATTTATAAAACAATATGTAAATCATATGGCCCATCATCATCATCATCCTTCACCGGCGTGGAAAGTAACGGGAAGCTACCACACCTACAATTCCCTAGTAACGCTGCAAGCATAGCATGAGAATGCTATGATTGCAGTGAAGTACCTGCCTGCGGGAAGAATTATTATGGATGGATGGATGCAAATAGGTATTAACTTACTGTTATATATCATTTGTTTTCACTGCAGTCTGACACTTTTAAATAAGCTATCATCAGAAATTAAGTTTCTCCAATTTAACAAAAAAAATATATATTATTCTGTAAACCAGCATTTTTTTAATGCCCCATTTGTCATCTTGGACATTTCTGGTGTTCTCTCTCTGACATTGGCGTAATTGTAACTAACCCACATCTGAAGTTGGGCCGCCCGAAAGGCGGGGTTATGTTGCCCCGATGATATGATGGGTGATGATGTTTGTGGACGCCAGAGAGTCCCTAATTCTAAGCTTAATCTAGGATAAATATGAATGATGATGATTGCGATGGCCATAAGATGTGGGGATCCGTTTAGGCCTTACAATTTCCTGACATTTATCTTTACAGGTGAGGAAAAATCCCGATAAAAACCTCACCCAGGAAATTGTCCCGACCGGGATCGAACCCGGGCCCGCTGCGTGACAAGGCAGCACGCTACCTCGAGACCACAGTGGTGAACATAAACCAACAAAATGGGACCATACACTTGACTTACTGAGAAATTCGCTTAGTTTAGGCAGTTTCTAGGTGACAGATTTTTGTAAGATTATACTCTAAGCTTTGCATGGTTATGAATTGAGCTATTTTATTCAAGGATAGAAATTTTGAAAATTGTGCACTTCGCATCTGAAACTTTTCATCATCATTATGAACAAATCCGTTTTAGGCCATGTGGCCTGTGACGGTAAACTTAACAAAGATGGTCTTGATCTTGACAACCGATGTTTTCGTCTTCCTTGGTCCTTATATCCAGTTGGAGTATAGTGGAATGCCAATGTTCTTTCCATTCTTCTCAGATGATTTTTCCTTTCTATATCTTCGTTTAAACTTGGTACACCGGGTTCAAACTCGGCCGGAGTCGGTGGATTTTTTTAGGATGAAAAAATCCTAGGAGCAAGTCCTCCGGGAGGGACTTTAAGCCGTGGGTCTCGAGTCTGAAAGGTTTTCAGGCTCGTAAAAGATCTTTAAGTCTGAATGAAAGACCTCTAAGCATATTACATTTACCGAATTTTCCTGTCCTAGTACTACCTTGGTTTCCTAGATGTCAGTATGAGGCGGAACGCTGACCACGGACCACTCAAATGACATCTATACGAAAACAAGT
Organism: Diploptera punctata; assembly: GCA_030220185.1. NCBI lineage: Eukaryota > Metazoa > Arthropoda > Insecta > Blattodea > Blaberidae > Diploptera > Diploptera punctata. The sequence continues at coordinate 30,631 of JASPKZ010001451.1, read as the reverse complement.
GTAACTAAATAGGTATGGTTCAAATTCTTCCCTGTAGAGGGAGAGCGCCTAAATCTCTGTTAAGGGAAACATGGGCTTACAAGATACAAAGACACCAAGTTTTTCATAAGTAATGCCACGAGTGATTTCCAATTTATCTAGAGAATTTGCAAATCAAGAGTGGCATTTGTTAGGACTATTTAACGAATAAAATTAAGCTGTTTTACTCACAAATCATTATTTAACTATAGTTATTTTAAAATATTTATATATTTAATGTAAACGGCGATGTTTGAAAACAAATGAGAAACGATAGGTACGCTTCATCTGCTTCTTTTGTTTATCACTGCAACCATATCATACTATTTATTGCCAAAGGAACGCAATATTGTAAGAATGCTCTCTAGTGGAGAAAAAATAAAACACAATCAAACTGTATATTAATTCATGTCTGATGTCGTATGATGTAAATATGACAATTATATTTTTCTGGATTATTACCTGGGAAAAAATACATTTAAGAAAGTGCAAACAGTGGTTTCTTTTGTTGGTGGTATAATAAATTGCTACAAATGTTTTTATATTAACTCCTGCAAGCGCCATGTGTTGACATCTATGCACTATATATATATATACAATCTGGTAGCTGTATTTCTTATAGGCTCAGTCACTGCAAAATAATGGTCAGACCTGTTTCAGAATATTAAAAAGGAGGAGCTTTCTTTAATATGGTAAATATAACACTGATAAATATTTCGTGAAACACGACTCTGATTGGTTGTAAAACAGAAATCACTGAAACGTGATTGGTCATTGACTCCTATTTGGGGCATGAGTTAAATAGTCTCTGATAACAATGTTCCTGGAACTTTTGTAAGACATAAATTTCATAATATTTATTAAGTAACTAGATATACAATGATGTGTCTGTGCATTTATCTTCTTTCTTGTCTCACAACTTTATTTGTAATTTTTATCTTTCATGTTTTAATCTTTTTGTACAAGTTACATTATATCTGGCTTGCTTTTGTACAAACACTTGCACACAATGTCATTTAGAGGAGAAAGTTCATCACACTTCAAGGTCAGCAAGTGGCTATGATGAATCATGCGTTTGGATATCAACTTTCATCATATGTCAATACATTTGATAGAGTACCATTATATCAAAGAAAATAAATTGTCAACTAAATATAAATCACTGGTACTAGGTACAAAAATGATATAAACTTTTAAAATAAATAATATTATCCTTTACAGTACAAACAACTATTATAATTCTTATTACATTTATACTAACTACAAAAAGATGCCTATATTTAAAATATCATCTACTTTTAAATAAACCCTTAAAAATTAATATAAATTAAATCAAGTTATATTGAATTGCACAATAAAACTTTGAATGTAAATGAAACCCGTAGCTTTTAGAATAACTTGATTAATATACTTTTTGATTTACCTGGAGGTTCATGGCCATGATGACATAAGCTCTTCTTAGATCCAATCATTTCTTGTATAATTTATCTCCTATCTCATTCTTGGCCTACCTACTAGGTTCTTTCCCTCTGGTTCTCCCACAAATATTTCCCATATTTGTGTCACATGTCCTGCCCTGCAGATTCTATAAGACTTAACTGTTCTTATTACATTTTGTTTCTCATGTATCTTATTTTCATTCACCTTTTTGCTGTCATTACCGAATTACTATTTTTTAGATGGTATTATTTCAGACTCAAATGTGGAAAGTAGTAGTAATTCCTGTCGCTCCTCTTGGATGCATAGGGCCTATGTGAAAGCATCTCACCGGACTCTGTTTTTGCCAAATTACTGACTTCATTCCAACTTTTCTCTTGTTCAATTGCTGTTGTTATAATGTTGCACCATGTAATTTTTGGTCTTCCTCTTTTCTAGGCAATCCATGTGGATTCCATACCAGTGATCTCTTTGGCACACTATGTAATTCTCTTCTGAGAGTGTGTCCAATCCATTTCCATTTGCGATATTAAATCTCCTTCCAGATCTCATCTTGTGATGTTATCCTCCACAATTCCTTGTTTGATATGGTTTTTGGCCACCAGATTCTCAAAATAAATCTCAGGCATCTATTTATGTACTTGCTTCTTCTTCTTCTTCTTCTTCCTTCCTTCCAAGTATTAGGCCAAGGCCTGTTACGATCCTATAGAAAATTTTCCTTCCAGCGTTTTGATACTTCCGGGAAATTCTCGTATAAGACTTGAAAGCATAATAATAGTCCCTTCGATTGGTTGCTGGCCAAAGAAAGGCAAGACCAGTGATTGGGCTGCCATCTTATAGCCTCTGGTCAGGCTTTTCTGGGGAAGAAATGGAAGAAAGGAAAGACTCCCTAGCCCTCGAATGCCCTAATAGCGTCGGAGTCGAAAAAAACAAGAGTTAACCAAGAAAGGTTAGATAGTAAAGTTAAAAGAGTGGAAAACACAAGTGGAAGAAATGTTTTGCACAGCTTGGGCACCTTGTGGTCGCCATCCACATATCCCCTAGATGAGGACCCCTGAGGGGGTACTTGCAATTTTCTATATAATGTGATTGTGCCCTTCCAAGTCTCACACCCATATAGCAATATCATTTTCACATTGCTATTAAATAGTCTTAATATAGTTTTAGTTGAGATTTGTTTAGATCTCCATATGGGTGACAATTGTGAGAATGCAGCTTTAGATTTTCTAATTCTAACTTTAATATCTTCCTCTGATCCACTTTTTTTTTTTTTTGACACATTTGGAAAGTCCTGTGTTGAAATCCTTACGCTGAACGATTCACTTCGGGGTTTTTCCTTGTTTCTCAATGTCAAGAAAAATGTTGAATTGGTATTTTGAAGGCAGTGGCGGCTCCTGCTTAAACTAAGTTGGAGTTCACTAACTATTCTTATAATTAGCTTTCAAATTAATTAAAAAAACACATCCATTCATAGTAATTCTGCCCGAAGGCAGGTCCTTAACTACAATCATAGCATTTTCATGCTATGCCTGCAGCTTTACTAGGGAATTGTAGGTGTGGTAGCTTCCCGTTGCTTTCCACACCGATGAAGGATGATGATGATGACCATATGATTTCGGGGACCGTTTGGGCCTTAAGGCCTTAAAGTTTTCCTGACATTTGTCTTACAGGTGAGGAAAAACACCGATAAAAACCTCACCCAGAAAAACTGCCCCGACCGGGGATCGAACCCGGGCCTGCTGCGTGACAAGGCAGCACGCTACCTCGAGACCACAGCGGTAACAATTAAAAATCTAAACAAAAGGATACATTGGAATAACTTAAAACATATTTAACTTGCTATAAACACTTAGCACATGGAACTTTTGGATTGATTCATTAGTTTTTACCAGAATTATTGTTTTTGACAAATGACACGATACATGAAATTGAACTACTTTTCCTCTAACCTCTCACGTCTCTTCCAAGCCAACAAACTGATTTTAGGGGGTTCATATTAAGAAAATCCACCTCTGCATTATAAATATTCACTATTTTAATAAATTGAATTTTTGTTGTAGGTCCAGTGAACCACTGAACACACCACCCCATTCATAGATACTTATTCAGTTAGGTTATTGTGTCGGCTGCGGTGGACTAGAAGTTATGTTCCTTGCTTCTGGTCCTGATTGTTACAGGTTCAAACCTAGCTGGAATCAATGGACTTTTTAGGATGGAAAAATCCAAGGAGCAAGTCCTCCAGGACAGACTTTAAGCTGTGGGTCCTGTAGCAATTGTATTCGTACTAATTAACTTTTGAATATTAAACATGTGTAGACGGCTTGTTACGCTTGAGTAAATATCAAAGAAGACATTTCTGTCTTTGCATATCAAGTTTAAAACCAACACATGTGTAGCTTAAATTCTTTTACAGCCGGAGCGAATTGGTTCTTTTGTAAAAAGGTCTCACTGCTTGAGACGACTAGGAAACGTCCCTTGTCCGGCTATAGAAGTCATCCTTCCCTTAAGATAAATGACGGTCAGTCTTCGGTGCTGGGGATCACAAACCCCTATTGAGATGGAGACAGTAGCAAAAATCTATGTCCATCTGTTTCTTGTTTAAATTAATGATCCGACTTCCGGCATCGTTAACTGAAGAGTGTAAGTGGGCCTAACTACCCATAAGCCGTGTGAAAAACACACCCTGGAAATACGGGACCAATGATTTCCCCGAGATTCATGTTTAAGTAGAGTGGGAACTCTAATATCCAATTAGAGTTCATAATTAAATATTAATCTGCAAGTAAAGCGTTTTTTATATATGTTAATTGTATGTTCCAGCCAATGAGAATATTGGTTTTGAAAATTGTGTTCTTAAGAAGGAGTATGGATATATTCCAAATAATGAAAGATTACAGTACCTAAGACGCCCGCGCAGGGGTTAATTAGTTGAGTCCCGCGGCAGTGCGGACCCATATATCGCCGGTCGCAGGCGAGCGACCTATTAGCCGTTTAGAAAAGTGTTAGGCTGGAAAGTGGCGGCCATTTAAAGTTAATCTTAAAAGCATCTGTGTGCTGATCGCATTACAGGCGATCCTTTAATATTTGTGTGTCATATTCACAGAATATTGTTGAATAGGTCGAGTGAAGACCAGTTATTAATTAAAAGTTAAAACGCGATAGATTCGCCACAATATTAATGAAATCGGTCCGGTGTTGACCGCTATTAGCACCTGTAGTAATAATACCGGAATACCATAATATACCCATACTCAGGATAGTGTATGTGAACAGTGTAATAATTGATCGCCCATTGTGCTACACTTTATTAATAAATATATATTATATTGACATCTGTGTATGTCTTGGAAAGCCTCCTTAATTGTACTTAGTGTCCTTGGTTCGCTCCTCGCCTTATTCCCACGGTGAAAATCCACAACCCTGAGTGTTAGACCTCATTACCCCCCTTTTTCGTTCCCGTTACAGTCCCAAGTCCAAAGATTTTCAGGCTCATAAAAGCACCTTAAGCCTGAATAAATAGGCTTCTAAGCAAAATTTACCAACTTCCTCATCCTAGTAATACCTTAGTTGCCTACTAGATGTCTCATTGGGTCGGTATGTTGACCACATGCCATTCATGACATCCTTATGCAAATAAGCATAACTGAGTTAACTTGATCCAGTAACTCCTAACAAAGGAGAGGCTATGGTTCAACTTGGGCTGTTATGTTATTGTAGAAGTAGAAGTTAGTTAATGCTCATTAAAATTTTATTTCCTCAGTTTTTCTTTGAGCATGCCAATAGTATATTTTTTTTTTGTGAGATTATTTTCTTAACTACCAACAGTACAATACCAACCTCTAAATAAAAGAAACAGACAGGAAAAAATAAATAAGTCCACCAGTAGCCAAAAGCAATGATTGAAAATGTAGGAGCTAGCATTTACTCATATCTGTTCAGCCAATATATCACAGTGGGTCCCAATAATTCTCCTTTGAGGGAGAAATCAAAGCCATTTAAGTGGTGCTCAATAGCCTTTTATTCCACCAGAAAATGTTTACAAAAGCAGTAGGCTAAAGAGCTGCAATCCAATCAATAGCCATCAACCTAACACCAGTAAATGAAACCATCATGGAATGCCACAATCTGCTGAACTTTTTAAAACAGCTAAACAAGCCAATAGCCTTCCAATGAATTCCTTTACACATTGGATAATTCGGCAATGAAATGGCAGATGGAACTGCAAAAAGAGGCATCAGAACCCAAATGAAAATAAACACCAAACCATCATTCCACAGAAATACTGAAGAAGTGAAGGAAGAATTTATAATGGAACATAAGCAAGAGAACTCTGAAGCAGCAAAGAGAAAGTCATGGGAAAAAATGGATAAATCTACAGCGGAAATAAATAACAAAGTGTGCAAAGAGGTAGCAGCAGCAAAATTTAGACTGATGACAGGGCATGACTGTCTCGCTCACTATCTGCACAGGATAGGGATATATCAGTCCAACAGATGTGTTCTGTCTAATACCTCAGATTATATTATGGAGAAACATTACCTCCTATATTGTCTAGCATTAAACACCACAACACAACAATCCAAAGACTTTGTCAGCTGTACTGGGAGGCTTGAGAGATCTAGCAATTGAAAAATAAATTAAATATTTTCTTGATAGACAGAATACAATTTATTTATTAAATAAAACTATCAAAGTTTTATATGATTTTCATAAATATTTATTTTTCTCATCATTTGTAACAGCTGTTTCAATACAATGTATCTTATTATAATCAATAGTAAAGAGAACATTTTTTGCCTGAACCGGGAATGGAACTCCAAACCTTCAGCTTTCCATGCTGATGCTCAGACCATTGAGCTAATTCAGGCTACATTCCCATCCAAGCATAAATCCTCCCTTTACCTTACTCTCTTGTTCCCACATTCAATGCAATGAATCATCATTCACAAATACACATTGAATGGCTTCTACATTAAGAAGACATGAAGGGAGTCCACACAGCTGTAGCATTATTTATTAATTTAATATTAAGAAGCTAAAACTATTACTATGATGGAAATAAATAAATTAATGTACACAACTAAATTATTGTAATCAGTGGTGAAAATATATAAATAATGCTATAGCTGTGTGGAGTCCCTTCATGTCTTCTTAATATAAAAGCCATTCAATGTGTATTTGTGAATGATGATTCATTGCATTGAATGTGGGACCAAGAGAGCAAGGTAAAGGGAGGATTTATGCTTGGATGGGAATGTAGCTTCAATTAGCTCAGTGGTCAGAGCATCAGCATGAAAAGCTGAAGGTTCGGGGTTTGATTCCTGGTTCAGGCAAAATTTTTTCTCTTTACCATTGATTACAATAATTTAGTTGTGTTCATTAATTTACTTATTTCTATCATAGTAATAGCTTTAGCTTCTCAATATTAATTTGACAATGTATCTTCAGATGAATGTCACAAATACAAACACATTTTCCTATTTATATGTGTACTCAACTACGTAAACAAGTAAATCATGGATTTTCAACAAATAAACACCAAATCAATTGATTACAGAATACTATTTGTTATTTATCCATGATAGATTGTGGTTATCAACATCATGTGGTAATAAACAGTCAAATGAATGGAGAAATCTCTTTTAAACATTGAGTTCAGGATCTTTAAAGAGAAATCATATGTAGTAACTAATAAGAACTGTTAAGTGTCATAGACTACAATGTGTAGAACATAGGAAACAAATGGGGAATGAAAAGGGGTATGGAAAGGTGGAAATTTCTTACAGGAAAACCAGAGAGATAGTGTCCAGTAGGTAGATGAGTATGGTATTACATTAACCATGATTTGGGGGATGTCTTTCTTCCATACCCAAGACTTGTTTTTATGAAGAAATTATCATGTAATATTTTCCAATATTTTATTTACGAGTATTTTTAATTAACAAACTAATTAACTCACTGGCACTATCAAATCTGTAGTTTTAAGGCCGCATGGATATAAGTTCTCCATATATCCCTATCCTGAGTAAATGTTTTTCAATCATCACCTGTATAATCTACTTCCCTTAAATCATGGTTAATCTTATTCTCCCACCTCATTCCAATTAGCGTTTCCCTCTGGTTTTCCTATAAGAAGCTTCCATGCTCCTCTTTCATTCCCCATTCATACCATTTATTTATTTTCTTACCTGTATTTATTTGTAATAAAATAAAGTATAATTATAAAAGTTACATTGGATTTTCAATAGGTGTAAAGTCAACTGGAAAAAGTGATTTTAAATTTGTTACTTTTTATATTGCAGAGTATCCTAACTCAAGATGACAATTGACTTCTACTACCTCCCAGGAAGCGCACCTTGCAGATCCGTGCTTCTGACAGCGAAAGCAGTTGGAGTAGACTTAAATCTCAAACTGACAAACCTAATGGCTGGGGAACATCTCACACCAGAATTCATCAAGGCATGTATAATCAAGCTTTTTATATTATCTATAAAAAAAACTCCATGGCATGCCAGGACTAAAAGGATCTTGGCTTACCAGCAAGTTGCTGGCCTCTGTGTTCATCAGAGAGGTGAATTAGTCAGCCAAAATAGGGGTGACTTGTAGTCAGATTGTCAGATCCCCCAGGTTGTTTTCTCAATCTGCAGCCTCTACATATTAAGGTACCCAAATTTCTCACAATACTGAGTAGGTACCAATCCCAAACTGGCTGAAATTGCATGAGAAAATGTCTTCCTCATGATGACTCGAACCAGCACAAGTCCTATAGCTCTGTACTAAGGGATGATTGCCTTAAAACCGCTTGGCTTAGGCAGGACAGTACTACCTACAATAGTGGTAAAATTGAAGGATGAAAACTTTTCTTCATTCTAAACTGAAACTAGAGCCCATTTCGCTTCTTATAACTGTGTATCAGGAGTTTCCTGCTCTTTCCAAATGTATAGAAAGAGATCCGAGATACCTCCATATTCAATCAACAAGAGTTTTAAATATTTGGACATGTTCAATTAAAAAAAAAAAAACCTTTTCAAATCTATACCACCAGCAAGTGACACCACGAGAAGTTATAAGACCTCTCATTTTCATTCTTACTACATGGATAATATTATAAAGGAATGTGAAAGGACAGCAAAATTTATAGCTGTGAATTTATTGATTTACTTATATCTAGTAAAAGAGGCACTTTGCCAAATACCTGGGCTGTGTAATAAAGATGAATTGATTCAATAATTTATTAGTTATCCTTTCTAATTTAAAGCTATGTTGCCTTGATTTTCACCAAATAACAATGGTCTTCGTCATTCATTTATTTAATGGAATGAGTTAATTCTTTTCTTTCTTATTTCATTGTTTTTTTTTAAACATGGGAACTGTAGTTTTTTAAGAGGTGTCCCTCTCATCTTCACATCACGAATACTGGATTTTCGTTGTAATCTTCATCTAGAAAGTTGCCATCTGGTGTTGATTTGATCAAGTCCTGTTTCACTGGGAATTTCAAAATTCTTGGATCTAAATCTGTTCTTCTGAATATATCATCTTTCCCAAATTGTCAATTCCAAACTTTTTCCAAATGTTTTAAAAATGTTGCCTCATCTTTTCAATTTCATGGCTCTCCAGCAAACTATGAGCTGCAATAGCTTCTTCTTCTTCTCTTCTTCCTTCCAAGTATTTTGGAGGCCAAGGCCTGTTACGATTCTTATAGAAAATTTTCCCTCCAGCGTTTCATAGGACGGCCCAGTGATCTTCGTCCTCGTGGTATAATAATTATAAACAGCTTTGGGATCCGATTTGAACTCATTCTTTCAAGATGGTGTTTCCAATTTAGTTGGGTACTGTTTAATATATTCCAAAATTGGCATAGGTCTTCAATTCTTTTAAGATATAGGTGTTCCTTTTCCGATCCCCATCTGGTGTAACCCGCTGTTCTGCGCATGAATCTCATTTCACAAGCCGTTATTCTGCTTTCATGTTGTCTTTTTAGTGTCCATGCTTCACTACCATAGGTCAACACTGGTCTAGCCAAAGTACTTATATAAACGTAATCTGGTGTTTTTTTGTACAAGGGATGGTTTCATAACTTGATTAATAATTCCCTAAACTTTTATTATAACTAGTAATTTTTTTCAAGGGATATCCTTTTCATCCCAGATAGAGAGATAAATATCCAAGATATTTAAATTGATTAGATCTCTCTAAAAGTTTATATTCTGGAGACAGATTTTTACTTTGTATGGGGTCCTTCCCATGAAATGCCATAATTTTAGTTTTGTTAATTTTATATTTCCATATTAAATTTGGCACCTATTTTTTGTAAATTTATAATTGACCGTTGCAAATCATTTTTGGAAAATGCAATAGCTGATTTTTCAATTTAAAATTTTCAATATTTCTAAATGTGTTCCTTATGAATTAATCTTCTTCTTCTTCCGTATGCAGTTAATTAATTAATTTATTTTCCATTACTCTTTCTTTAAATTTATGAGCCCATCTGTTTAATTTTCTTTGTAACTTTCCTTTCTATATCAGCAATTATCACAGGTTGACTGCAAATATTAAGTAACAAACTTAATTGACACTATCGAACCTGTGATATTCACGGCTGCAAAAACTCTCCATACATCTCTATCCTGTATCTTCTCGAATCATCCTCTGTATAATTTACCTCCATCAAATCATGGTTATATTATTCTAACCACTTCATTTTTGGCAATATTCTGGGCACTTTCCCTCTGTTTTTGCTACCATGATTTTCCATGTCATTCTTTTAATCCCCATTCATGCAACATGTCCTACCCTTTGAAGTTTATGAGAGTTCCTGCTCATTGCCAGTAGTTTATGAGACTTAATTGTTCTTATAACATCTGGATGCCCATAAAGATCATGTAGCTCACTGTTATTGTAGTCTTCTCCATTTTCCTGGCTGCTTTGTCTCTCATTGGCTAAAATTTTTGCTAACAACTTTATTCTCAAATACTCATAATCTTTTCTTCTCATACCTTAACACAATATAACAATTATTATAATATAAAAATATATTAATTTAGTTAATTAATAAATTGAGTTAGATTTGACAACTCACCTCATAATTGTAGATTTCTGGAAGACTAGTTTTGATATTCTACGTAATTATTCTCAATTCCATCTAACTAATTAAAATAAACCACATAGTGTCACTTCCTTTAAATATTAATGAAAATAATAATTAAGTTCCTCAAACTGGTAAAACTTTAAAAACACTGTAGGCCTTTTGAGACAAGTTCTATCATCAGAAGAAGATTGTTTGCTACTGCTTTATTTATGATTATCTTGTAGAGAGAATTGTAAGTATTGGGTGGATTTCTCTTTTAAAATCAAGTTATTGTCGCTTTCCCTTTAGAATCTCTATCTCCTCCACTATGTTTATCTTTACTTAATTTTTCTCTTTGTGTATTTTGTAGGGTGTTATCTATATTTTGCATATGATGTCAGGGCTGAATGAAAATATTTGGCATAACTAGATTTACCTTCTGCATATTTTAAAATCTTTAAAATGTTTTTATTGGCTGTGGTGGGACTAGTGGTTATTGCTCTTTGCCTCTAGTCCCGGGGGGTGACAGGTTCAAAACTCGGCCGGGGGTCGATGGATATTTTTAGGATGGAAAATTCCAAGGAGCAAGTCCTCCAGGAGGGACCTTTAAGCTGTGAGTCCCGAGTCTGAAGATTTTCAGGCTCGTAAAAGATCCTTAAGCCTGAATGAAAAAGGCCTCTAAGCAAAATTTACCGAATTTTCCCGTCCTAGACTACTACCTTGGTTTCCTAGATGTCAGTATGAGGCGGAACACTGACCACAAACCACTCAAAAAATGACATCTGATACGAAAACAAATGTAACTAAATTAGTATGGTTCAAATTCTTTCCCTGTAGGGGACAAAGCGCCTAAATCTCTGTTAACAGAAACATGTGCTTACAAGATACAAGAAGATAAAATGTTTTTTTAAATTTAATATTAAAACTTCTCTCCATTTTACTGAATTTACATGGTACTTAATTCTATAATTCTATATTATAATTTTTTATATCATCATCATCATCATCATCACTCCAGGGATTAGGCAATTGCCCGTTCCGACTTCATAATGCATCAGCCCAACATCTTCTAGGTCTTCCAACATCACGTCTTCCTCTTGCTTGATAATTTCTTGCTAACAATGGATATCTCTCCTTACTCATTCCATCCATGTGATCAATCCATTTCTGTCTGTAATTCGTGACTTTATCCAATAAAGGCTGTACTTTCAATTCTACTCTTATATCCTCATTTCTTATTCTATCAAGTCTTTTACATCCTTTTACTTGTCTTAGGAACCTCATCTCCGCCGTCTGTATTCTATCCTTCTGTTTTTTCATATTGTGATTAATATATCTATGTAATACTTATTTTAGGAATTCTCACTATGAGGTATATTCATTAAGGTAGAATATGTTTATCACTCACCTCATATTTAACAACGGTCGTGATGATACTGAGGATGGAACAGAAACTATGTTCCGAAACTAGTTTATAATCAAATAAGAAGAACAATATGAGGTGAGTGATAAACATATTCTACCTTAATATCTATGTAAATTTTAGTGTTCACAGATTGTAGTCTCCAATGTTGAATTTTTTCCTAGATATTGAGTTCTGCCACTTTTTCATAATTTCCCTCATTAGTTGTTAAGTCATTTCTACTTAATTCTGTAAATAATCTATTAATAAATAAATTGTTTTATTTTCAGATGAACCCACAACACACAATCCCAACACTCAATGACAATGGTTTCTGTCTCTGGGAAAGGTAACTGTGCATTATTTACAATTTTATTTTTTATTAAAAAACATTTCTTGCAGTACAAAACAGTTTTCTTCAAACCCAAGGATAGTTTTTACTCTCCACAAATTCTTATCTCGAGCAATCATCTTCTGTCAGCTTTCTTCATGTTTCATACTGCTCCTGACTCTGTGCATTGCTCTCATGGCTTTCCTCTTCTTTTTTCCTTTGAAGATCATTTTTAGAATTATTCATCCCCCATTCCACTTCAAATTTTTATCTTCATTTACCTCCAAAATATTTTATCAACTGCCATAGACTCTTTAATTTATCATTAATTTTTTTTCCCTTCTTGATGTATTTACTGTTCTGCATCAGAAGTTCATTTCCATAATCTTTAATTTATCTCTCTACTGTCAAATACTCAGATTCAAATAACCCATTCAACTGAAGGTTTATACATATGAATGTTCTTGAAGATTTATATATTTTTTTAAATAAAAGTAAAGTAAAGTGATCCACAACAGACCCGAGGTCCTTGGGGTAGTAGGAGGTTAAGGTTCCCACTTTTTCTAGACAATCGGGCACTTTATGTCAGCCGGGTTGTCAGCCCTGCGTGACGGCCGCCTTTACCCCCAGAACAAGCGTCTGTACTCATTTCCGTTAGAGGCTGAGTCGACCCCAGGGCCATAGTGCCGACAGAGGGTTTTGGTCAGTTTAAAAATCCTGACCCAACAGGGACTTGAAACCCTAGACCCTCCGGCTTGTAGCTCAGTGCCTTAACCCACTACGATACGGCGTGCCCCTTTTTAAAAATATAATTTATTATTTATTATTTGCCTAATATGAGTGTTTCAGTCTCCTTGAAAACCCCAACACTAATTTTTTAATTTGTCTTTTAATACCTTCTTTTGTATTCACTTGAAAACTTAATTTGTGTAAATTATATGCATCGTTGCTGATACTTCAAAATCTCGTAACTCCACTAGCAGCTAAATTTGAAATTTTTGAGTCTTGTGAAGTCAAATACTTGATCCTCAAAGGTGTATGAAATCTGTATTGTACATCTGTATTGGCACATTGTTCATGGATTTCATTCACAGTTGAGGATCAAGTATTTGGAATTTTTGTATCCAAAGGACTCAAAGTTTCAAATTTAGCTGATGGTGAAGTAGTTAAGAGGTTTTGGAGCTGTAAAGTAGTAACAGTGACGATATATCAATATTTCTGATAAGCTTCCACCTGAGGCTGGTTCAGATGAGTTTGGTAGCCTGCTTAATTCTTAACAGCCAGTCTGGATTTTGATACCTTAGTAGGAATGGAAGTTTTAATCCTTAAACTCGGGGCTAGTAGGGGTGGTGATGTAAACTTTGGTGATGTACCACTTGCAAAAAAAAAAAGAATGAGTGGACCTCTTATTCTCTAACATTTCAAGTTTTTAACGCTTGATTCACAGTAGAGCTACAATACATTGCCTTTCCTCCGATGAAGAGTATTCTTTTATGCACAAAAAGCCAGCGAATGCTTAGCTCAGCGCCTTATGGCTTGCTTCATATGTAAGAGGTCACAGGTTTGATTCCCGATGAGGTTAAATTTTATAATTGTTACAATGCTTTCTATTTTATTGTCTGTCCATTCTCAAAGAAAAAAACTAACTATTTGGAAGTATTATTATTTTTATTATTGTTACTGTCAATCATCTATGGGCTATTATTAGGCTGGATTTGACGTATATAAACTAAATATTTTAATTGAAGGGTGAAACTTTTTCCTCACTAATACGTAATACATAAATAAATACATAAATATATGAAGCTTTTATTACATAAATTTATAGCATTATTATTGAATTACAGAAATAAATTGTGGAATATAATGAAAGAGAAAGGCGTACCTCAGCACCTAACAACTGCAATAAAAGTCTATATGTAGAAAATAAAATAAAATAGAAAACTGGAGGCAAAAATAAAACAATATAACAGCAACAATAAATAGAGGTGTAAGAGAGGGATGTCTACTTTCATCCTCCCTTTTTAATATTTATATTGATGATATCATATATAATTGGCAGATAAATTTGGACTCACATTTCAAAATAAGAAATAAGATGTTAGATACCTTACTTTTTGCAGATGACAAAGTTCTAATATCTAGTTCAGAAGATGGTCTACAGAAATCGCTCTCTTTCAGTTAAATAACATTATACAGAAATATAATTTCAAAATATCAATAAGTAAAACGAAAATCCTAGCTTTAAGGGATCAGATAACGTAAGAGCTAAAATAATTCTGGAGGGGAAACCCACTGAACAAGTGAACCATTTTAAATATCTGGGTTATGAAATCTCCTATTTTAAAAATGAAGATCTAATTAACAAACTTAATAAATTTAATTATATATGTGGAACAATCAAAAGGATATTTAAAACGACAAGAAAAGAAACAAAACTAAAATTTTATAAAGTAGTGACAATCCCCTTACTATTGTATGGTAGTGAATTTTCGGCTTTAACTAAAAGAGAAGGGAAGATCATAGAAGCAGCTGAAATGAGATTTCTGAGAAGTGTGGCTGGTTTGCAAACTTCTAGATAAGAGGAAAAAGTGAAGATATTAGAAATGAGCTAAATATCTTTAAACTCTTAGATAGAATAAAATAATCTAGAAAAAACTTGGAAAGAACATGTTCAAAGAATGGAAGATGATCGCATTCCCAAAATTATACTTAAATACAAACCAAAAGGAGCAGGAATGTTGGTAGACTGAAGAAGAGATGGATCCAACTTTTGAATGAGAATCTATGAGACCGGAACAAGCCACATGGGCTTAATCCACGATTGTTGTTGATGATGATGATTATTGAAACTTGGTACAGCATACACAATTAAATTTAAACCGGTAGCTAAATAGTGTTATAGAGTTTATGAAGGCAGGATTATTACTTAAAATAGTGGAAAGCGATGTAGATTACATGACTGAAATTAAATGTTATAGCATGTATTTTACAGAAATACAAATAAATAACAAAAAAAAATCATTGTCAAGGAATTTGAAGCCTGACTCTCATGCATATTTCATTTTTTCATAACTGGTTTAATGATTTACGCTACTCGAACATCGGATGCTAGTCATCTAAATCATGGTTGTCTTGTTTACTTTTACACTATGCATGAGATTGAATTTTATTCGAAATGTTACAATTTGAGTAATGTTGTATACTTTGAATACTTGTAAATATCTAGAAACATGTCTCCTTCACTGGTCTTTAAACTATTTAAGATGATTAAAACCTAATAGAGCATATTTAGAACATTAACAATGTGTTACCACATGAACCACAGCTTTAGCTCTTCGATCATGTGCAGTGGCTCATAACAGGGACTCTGCGTTTTGAAGCTGCTCATTCTTTTTTTGGTAAGTGTACAATTTTTAATCACCGAGTTGTGTATCAGATGCCTAAATTGAATTTCCAAACTCCTCTAAAGTATATATAAGTATTATGATGATCTTGTAGAAGATTTCTGGGCTGCTGGCCATGGTCTTGAGGCTTGTAGTTCCCCAATGTTTTGCCAGGGACTGCATCCGGCATCCTCAAAGGTTGTCTTGAGACTGGCAATTTTGTCGACTACCTGCCCTATTTATACATTTTATCCGTGAGATGTTCTCTGCACGGTCCGTTACTTCGTAAGTTGTATCTGCTTTCTGGTTGGTTAGCATTAGGGTCTTCCATTGCACCAATGAGGTTGCTGTTTGATGTTCTAGTCTGATCTACTAGAACATCAGACAGCAACCTTATTGGTGCAATGGAAAACCCTAATGCTAACCAACCAGAAGGTCAGATACAACTTACGAAGTAGAGGAACGGACCGTGCAGAGAACACCTCGCAGATAAATGTATAAATAGGGCAGGTAGTCGACAAAATTGCCAGTCTCAAGGCACCCTTGAGGATGCCGACACAGTCTCTGGCGAAATGTCGGGGAACTACAAGCCTCAAGACCACGGCCAACAGCCCAGAAATCTTCTACAAGATCATCATAATAACTCCGGCCGGTGTGAAAGCCTAAGTCAATACAATATACAGTATGTTGAAAATGCATATACTGTTTATAGTAATTTGTCCATCATATACTGATGTCAAAGCTGGTGGTCCCTTACTCCTTTTCAGTAGGAGTAGGCATGCCAGGAGTTTCATCTTCTCTCGTCCCTACACCATTATCCCTTATAACAACACACTAACACTACTCAAACACTTAACATGCACTCATCTTACATTCCTCTCTGTGCAAGTACACATCATCTATGCAAAATTGACTACCAAAGTTAATTGAAAATAGAAACATTAACTCCATACGTCTGTCTAGGACAGAACTCAAATCATGAAAAAGCATTAGGATGCATTACACACATTTGCAATATTGCCTTAATATTATAAAAAATGTCAATGTTGATTTTAAGATCTGAATATGAACACAGTCAAATTGTAATTTAAATTATCTTTTTTTATTACAGTCGAGCTTTCTTGGTTATCTGGTTGATCAATATGCCAAGGATGATTCTCTGTATCCAAAAGATCCCCAAGAAGCGAGCAGTGGTAGATCAAAAGCTGTATTTCGATATTGGGAACATTGTACCAGAGATTTGGGGATTACTATTGTAAGTATTATCATTATAAGATTATAATTTGCTTTGAGATGAATCAATAGTAATAAATGTCCCCTGACTGCATTACGAGCGCTGTGCAGGGTAAGGATAATGACAGGGCTGAAAGAATAAAATACTATCATAATCAAATTAATATTAAGAAGCTAAAGCTGTTACTATGATTGGAAATAAGTATATTTAAGTCACTACTAAATTATTGTTATTAAATGGTAAAGAGAAAAATTATGCCTGAACCGGGAATCGAACCCCGAACCTTCAGCTTTCCGTGCTGATTGCTCTAACCATTGAGCTAATCCAGGCTTCCTTCCCATCCAAGCATAAATCCTTCCTTTACCTTACTGTCTTGGTCCCACATTCAAATGCTATGAATCATCATTCACAAATACACAATGAATGGCTGGATTAGCTCAATGGTTAGAGCATCAGCACGGAAGGCTGAAGGTTCGGGGTTCGATTCCCGGTTCAGGCATAAATTTTTCTCTTTACCATTTGATTACAATAATTTAGTAGTGTACTTTAATGTACTTATTTCAATCATAGTAACAGCTTTAGCTTCTTAATATTAATTTGATATAAATAATGCTATAGCTATGTGGAGTCCCTTCATGTCTTCTTCAGGTAGAAGCCATTCATTGTGTATTTGTGAATGATTGATTCATAGCATTTGAATGTGGGACCAAGACAGTAAGGGTAAAGGAAGAATTTATGCTTGGATGGGAAGGAAGCCTGGATTAGCTCAATGGTTAGAGCATCAGCACGGAAAGCTGAAGGTTCGGGGTTCGATTCCCGGTTCAGGCATACATTTTTCTCTTTACCATTGAACAGACAGGTGAATGGCGAAGACTACATAACAATGAACTACATGGTCTTTATAGGAAGCCAGATATAATAAGAACAGTTAAGTCCCGTAGACTGCGATGGGCAGGACATGTTGCGCGTATGGGGAATGAAAGGCGTGCATGGAAACTTCTTGTAGGAAAGCCAGAAGGAAAACGCCCAGTTGGTAGACCAAGAATGAGGTGGGAGAACAACATTAACTATGATTTGAGGGAAGTAGATTATACAGGGAATGATTGGAAAGCATTAGCTCAGGATAGGGATGTATGGAGAGCTTATGTCCATGCGGCCATGAACCTACGGGTTCGATAGTGCCAGTGAGTAAGTAAGTTACCATTTAATTACTATCATAATGCTTACCTTCAGCACGTATTATGAATGAATGAACAATGCATAGCAAGAAGAATGTATAATTATAAACCAAAAGGGACAAGATTGTTGGGAAGACCATTGAAGAAATGGAAGGATCAATTCGACCTATAATGAGATCAGAACAGGCCATTAGGCTTAATCCTTGTTGTTGATGATGATGAGATTATAATTGAGACCCTTAAATTGCCAAGGGATATAAGTGACAAATTGCTAATTTTGGATTAAGTGTATATTTTAGTAGTTTAAAGCAGATACTAATCTGAGTGGCCAACGGATACAAGTAAAAATCTGTCTGGTGCTGAAATCTAGTGGCTGAAAAGAAAAACTTGCTAAAACAATCATATACAGCGTGTCTCTAACTTTGAACTTGTTTACTCTAAAACTGACCTTTTCTTACTTTCCATTGCTTCAGGTGTGCTGTATTTAACTTTCATTTAGTCTCTCATGTGTCACAAAAAACAGGTAGATTCGCTCCTCCCATGTTCATGGCAAGCTAACAAGAAGTTAATTTGATAGTGATTACATATATATATATATAGACAATTGTAAAGTAAATTAAATGGCAACATTTCCTGTATAAAAATATTTAAAAAGTAACCGAAAAAATGACAAAAAGAAGAGGGATTATGGACAGAGTGCAATAATAAGTTCTGCTAGTAATTCATCTGAACCAGATACTTTTATACATTATATTTGAAGAGAATAATTATACGCTCAGACTGGGGTTTGAACCCAGAACCTTTCACACTCTAGGCAAATACTTTATACATCTTTAAATTTTTTTATTGTCATTTCATATCTAATGCATTCAGCTCTGTGATTAATATTTCTGGCTGTTTGTAATCATTATTTTCAATATCCAGTTCAGCATGTATATTTGATAGTAAATTTTCCATCAACTTAATACATTCTTGGAATATGAAATCATATCCTCATATTTATTCTTCCTGAAACCCTTTCCTCTCTACCTTAATCTTTGTTATAATTCTCTGACATTCCTTTTTTTTCATGTCCAATTCAATAGGATAATCTTCTCTCTTAAATATCATCTCTTTTTAAACTATTGAAAAATCGAGTTATTCGCCATGTGATGTTAACCAAATCTTCTAAATTAACTTAATTTGGCTCCTGTAGCCAATTCTTTTGTTATAACTTTCATTTATTTAAAATGTTAGTGCATTCATTTAGGGTCAAATTTATAAACGCATTAGACCGTAAAAGGCGTTCTCTGCTGAGAAAGTTTTACCCTAATACATTTTGCTTACTCAGAAATCTATTCATGCGATAATAATTGTAAGCTACCTGACGAGATAACTTAAGATCATAGCTCAAGATAGAAACTTATCGTGAGAAATCCCGAAGGGAACCGATGGTAAAACCGATGTAATTTGAAAACCTTGCCCACTTTAATCCAAGATGTCGGACCTTGAAGACTTCGATCATGTTTTCGGTATATGTGGAGAAGAGGAATTTGATAGAGTCTACCAAAGAATTCAACTGGAAGAACAGGAGAGAATCGGCCAAATATTGCGCGATGCAGACGTCGTTTGTTATACGGTATTATTTGCGGGACGCAAGCGTAAATGCATTCCTCTATAGCAGACGAAAATAACGGAAGTGGTTTTATCGCTGAGAATTCTGGGTAATTCGTTGCCAATTATTATGAAAATGTCGACTTTCATGCATGGCTGGTAAGTCGGGTCATTAATTCGATCCTCAGCAATTGCTCACGGTGAGTCAGCTCACCAGTGATGGAAGTAATTTGAGTAGAGGACTAATGTATTTGCATGCGGCCCTTAGTGTCAGTGGAGCTTATTTGTACAAATGGCTATTGGCTACACCACTTTCTTACTCCTATCGTAGAAAATATTTTTTTTTTTAACTTACATCATTTAACACTTGCAATCTTAATATTTTAGAAATTTTATGTTGTAAAATTTGACAAAAATATAAAAATTTGACAAAATAATATTACAATTTTGTTTTATTTTCCAGTATCCCATCTATTTTGCCAAAGCTCCAGCAGATCCAGAAAAGATGAAGAAAATTGAAGAATCATACCAGTTCTTGGACAAATTTCTTGAAGGACAAGAATTTGTAGCAGGAAATTCCCTAACCATTGCAGACTTGGCAATAGTTTCATCAGTTTCTACAGCTGAAGTAAGTATTTTTAGTTTATATCACAAATTTGCAATTTTCACTGCATATATTATATATTGTGTTTCAGAATTCTGTATGGGAATTCAACAGAAAAAACAAAAGTCATGGTATTTTTAAAAAAAAATCCAATCATAAGCAAAATTATTATAAATTATACACTAATTCAACGAGTTAATTAATTGAATTATTTAGGTTATGTCCACTGCTGTGGTCTTGAGGTAGCATGCTGTCTTGTCACGCAGTGGGCCTGGGTTCGATTCCCAGTCGAGACAGGCTCCTGGGTGAGGTTTTTCTTTGGGATTTTTCTTCACCTGTAAGGCAAATATCAGGAAGCTTAGGGTCCCTGAAAATCATCCAGCCATCATCATCATCATCATCCTTATCATTATCATCATCATCTTTCACCGGTGTGAAAAGAAACGGGAAGCTACCGCCACCTATAATTCCCTAGTAAAGCTGCAAAGTATATGACTGCAATGAAAGACCTACCTTTGGGCAGAATTACTATGGAATGGGAATTTAGGTTACAAATTTGTCATATGTCATTGAAGTAGATACAGCAATTAAAATTTATAATATTGAATTTTTATAGGAATAATTCACTATGAGGTTTAATTTAAGATAAATTAAAATGTTTAAATTTAAAGTGGTTTCTTCCAATTGAAATGAACATCAGTCGGCAAAATTGTACTGAGGATGGGGTTGCCAAGACCCCAAATTCCGCGATCTACTTAGAAGATTGTTTATGAGGAGAGATATGAAACATTTAATCCATCTTAAAATTTCTAAATTCATAAAAAATTACTGGAATAATAAAAATGTTTTCAAGCCCCAGGTTCAAGGACATTAAAGGCAGAAGGTTGTAGAAACCACTTGCTTGAAATGATGCACTATGCACGTTAGAAGAGATCTCATATTTCAAACTCTATGGGCACAAATTATAAATAACATCAAATGCTACAGATTACATAACTATGTTTTTGGTACCAACATGTTTTTTCTTATATTTTGACATTTAACATCTTTCATTACCATGTCCTACAATGGGTAAGTTGGATTAGGATTTGGGTTGGTTAGCAATATTTAGTTTCTTTAATATTTGTAGCAAATAACACTATGAGGTTTCTTTTAATTATTATGAGTTAGTTATTTTGACTCAACTTATATGTTGTTTTTTTTCATATTCTGCAGACTATAGTTTCATTGCATCTATGTCACATTGTCGATGCATTATAACTCTTGAATGCAACAGTTAGAATACATTGACAATGTTGCATAAATGCGACGAAACTTTAGTCTGCAGAATATAAAAAAAAAAAGAACATATGAGGTGAGTCAAAATAACTACCAGTAACTCATAATAATTAATAATCAATTGAGTTGGTGTTTACTTGATGCAAATCCATATTCATTAATTAAATAAAAATAAAACTTAGTTTTATTTGATTTTCATATTTATTATATAATTCAGTGACAGCTGTTTCAGTACACTGTTCCTTCTTCAGACATGTTAAATTATTTATTAATTAAATATTTATTAATTAAATATTATAAATAATTAATTTGTAAACATGTCTGAAGAAGGTACAGTGTACCGAAACAACTGTCACTGAATTATATCTTAATAAATATGAGAATCAAATAAAACTAAGTTTTATTTTTATTTAATTAATCATAATATTTAGTTTACATTATGAAATTTATCTTAAGTTTTATACATTTTTCTTTGTTATAATTTGGATAGACATTATGCCAACAGATCACACCCTGGTGGATTTAAAGATTGTGATAACGACTGAGGCAACATGACCAGTCTCTAACATGAGAATGCCAGTTCTGCTTTACAAATGATTCATAGTTACGTATCTTTGTAAGACCCATATAGATTTATGACATTTCTGGTATTCTCACCTGGCATTGCGTACTTGTAAGCTACTTCTTAGATTAGGGCACCTGGAAGGTGGGGTTATGCTGCCCCGATAATATGAAAGGTAATGATGATAATGATGTACCAGGAGAGACCATAATGAGATGAATATGATAATGATTATAGTGATGACCAGATGGTGTTTGGGGACCATTTGGGCCTTAAAGCTTCCTGACATTTGTCTTACAGGTGAGGAAAAAAAAAAACCCTTACCACGAAACTTGTCACAACTGGGGATTGAACCTGGTCCTGCTGCATAACAAATCAGCATGCTACCTCAAGACCACAGCAATGAATGATCCATACTGTTTGAATTATGATTTCTAAGTTTTTTTAATGACAAATTCCAATTAATTTTTTCCTTATTTTTCATATTTTTTCTCAGAAAAAAAGTATACATATATATATATATATATATATATATATATATATATATATATTCCACCGCTGTGGTCTCGAGGTAGTGTGCTGCCCTGTCACGCAGCATGCACTGGTTCGATCCCCGGTCCGGGGCAGTTTTTCTGGGTGAGGTTGTTATTGGGGTTTTTCCTCACCTGTGAGACAAATGTCAGAAAAACTTTAAGGGCCAAATGTTCCCCGAAATCAATCGGCCATCATCATCACATCATCCTTCACCGGTGTGGAAAGTAACGGGAAGCTACCACACCCATAATTCCCTATAGTAAAGTGCAAGCATAGTATGAAAATGCTATGATTGCAGTGAAGGACCTTCCTTCGGGCAGAATTAGTATGGATGGATATATGTATAACCTAGATCACAAATTACATCCTATAAATGTAACTGGGCCCGTTTTTGGTTTCATAAAACTTATAATGGGTACAGATATTATAGGGCATTCAGATTAATAAAATTAAAATGATCATATATCATCTCACCTCATACACTCCATGTTCTTCACAGCACAGGACCACGGTTTCAGGAACAGTCGTCCCTGTGCTGTTAACAACATGGAGTGGTATGAGGTGAAGCTGATGTATGCCTCATTTGTAATTTTATCTGTTTTTTTTAAAATTATGATTGTACTACATCATTTCCTTAAGATCCCCCTATTTAAAGATTAAATCTTTTAGAAAGAAATTGGTTAATATTCTAATGTTATGTTTTTAGATTGTTGGATTTGATATCACAAGATACCCCAACGTCACCAAGTGGTTTGAAAAGATGAAGAAGGTGGTTCCTGGATATGATGAGATCAATCATAAAGGCTGCCTTGAATTCAAGAAAATGTGCGACGGTCTTTCAAAATGAGTGAATATACTCTAAAGACATTTACACAAAATGTGAAATTAGTTCTCAGCATTCTGCTCTTATGTCATTTATAAATTAATGTCTTACTTTAATTTACAAAACACATATTTGCAGTCAATCATATTAAAAAGTTTTAAGAGAACTATAAGGTATTTATATAAAATTCCTGATTCAATCATTTTTTAAATAAATAATCATAAAATATTGTAATGTTTTATTTAATTTATCCTTTTTACTCTCTTTTAATCCTATATGATTTTTGAATGCTTCAATTTTTTCTCATTCTATAAACAAGATATTACATAACAGTGAGCTACATGATAATTGAGACCCTTAGAAGCCAAGGGGTACAAGTGACAAATTGTTAATTTTGGAGTTGAGTGAAGATTTTAGTAGTTAAAGCAGATACTAATTTGATTGACCAATGGGTATAATAAAAATATGTCTGGTGCTGAAATCTAGTGGCTGAAAAGAAAATTTCTAACACAATCACATATGGAGTGTCTCAACTTTGAACTTCATTTACTCAAAACTGAGCTTTTGTTACTTATACCCCTAGGCTTGTAAGGGTCTCAATTATGGGAAACCAGATATAAACAGAGCAGTTAAGTTTCGTAGAATATGATGGGCAGGACATGTGGCATAAATGAGGAATGGAGGAGGGGCATGGAGACTTACTGTAGGAAAACGAGAGAAAATGCCCAGTAGGTAGACCAAGAACAAGATGGGAGAATAACATTAATCATGATCTGAAGGCCATAGATTATATAGAGGATGATTGGAAAACATTAGCTCAAGATAGGGATGTATGGAGAGCTGCTTATGTTCATGCAGTCATGAACTTAAGGGTTCGTTAGTGCCAGTGAGTTAGTTACAACCTAAAATCACTGTAATTCAAGCTCATATTTTTACTACATTTCTAACTGTTAATTAATATAGTCATGAAGCTTTATACAACTGAATTTTTTTAACTGTAGAAATAAACTTCTTTTCGACAAGCCAATGTACTATTTTTTTTTTGACAATTGAATACACTAACTTATTGGTAGAAAGAATACAAAGATTAATTTATTATTAATTTATTATAAAATAAATAAGTTAAAATATACCTTCTTAGGTAAAAACCGTCGTTCTCCAACTTATAAAAATATGCAATCTTTAGCCTGTAGGCTTTCAGAACATCCGTTTCCATCTTCAGCAGTCCCTTTTCGCTACAAACATCCAGTATGATGGTTGATGCTGCTGGTCCTAATTTGGTATTGTTGTGATTTATTAAGTAAAGAAAGTGGGTGTAATAAAGTATCAGATAAGCACTATCCTCATTTCACTTCTGGGTAGAAATATCTTTCCAAAGCATAAATGAAATTAGTATTTTGCTCTAAATTATCATCCCGTATTCCAGAAGCTCTTAAAATTGTTTTGTACTAAAATTATAATCAATTTTTATTGTTCTATTAGTAAAAAAAAATTCTTGAAGTCCTTACTAAGTCCTTAAGCTTGTTTCACATATCTTCAACTCCCAATTTATTTTAAATGATAGAAATCCCATGTAATTATTTTCTAATATAAATGACGTACTTTGACATATCTGACTATAGAAAACACAGTTGTAGACTTTTTTTTTTGTAAAATACAAATAATTTTGCTACTTGATAGCTCATGTAACAAAATAGTTATTTATGTATCAAGGAGCCATCTCGGTATGTGTGGTTAGTGTGCACGGCTGCCCCCACTGGATTAAATCCTGTACTTCCAGAGGGGTATTGGTCCTGGACCAAAATTCAATTTTTTTTGGTTATTTCTCAGGGTCTCCCTTTCTCTCATTTTCCCCAACCTCACCATTATCCCTTCCATCCCCGTTGTGTATTTCACATCTCATTCATTCGCTTCATAACACCCTTCAATTCATTTAACATTAGTTTTGATTGTAATTTCTCAATACTGGATATTTCAAACTGTATGGTCAATATCTGGTTTCATAGCTGTTTGTTGTAAACAAACAGACTGATGGCATTACATTTTTCTTTAATAATAAGGCTATATTTAAAGATTTGGCGCTAAAAGTTTGCGTACACTTACAGGGTGAATCATAAATATGGCTATACATTTGATCGCGTTGTGTGATGAAAATATTACCATTACAGGAAATATTGAAATTATCATTGGAAAGGCAATTATTTAAATTACAACAATGGAATAAAACAAAACAGTATAGAACTTACGTCATTAGTCAAAATGGCGTTGAATATGCAACCAACAAATTACAATTTTTGCATGGGCGAATAACATATGCTAATGATTGTGAGGCCGCAAGACGTGAGTTTAACATAGCATTGCAGCCATCGACTTGTGGGAAGTGGAGAAAACGACTGCTGGAAACGGGAAGGATGCAGAAAAATCAAACCTCCTGGAAGGCCTCGCATTAGCACGGATGCAGAAACAACGAAGAGAATTGTGGAGGCGTTCGACGCTAGCCCACAAAAATCAACCCGCCAAGCTGCGCATGAGCAGTGATTGTTTTGTTTTGTTCTATTGTTGTAATTTGAAGGATTTCCTTTCCTTTAATATTTCCTTTAATAATAATATTTTCATCACTAAATGTGATCAAACGTATAGCCATATTTCTGAATCACTCTGTACTTCATGAGTCAAAGCAACAGATGACATCAAAATCTTTTTAAAAATGGCCTCTTAGCCGGTTCATGCATAACACCGTCCAATATAGACTCACACATTTTATTAAGCATAACCTCATAATGTTACTTCCTATTGTATATACATAAAAATAAAAAGGAACTTAGATACAAGATTGAAAGAACACGTTAGAAATGTTAAGAATGGAGAAATAGATAAATCTGCAATAGTTGCACATGCATGGTCAGAAAAACACAGAATCAAAACAAGGGCCAAATTATTGGAAACAGATAAATCTGAGGAACTCACAGTTTGGGAGAAAATTCACATCTGCAAAAATAAAAGGAAAATTATGATTTTGAAATTTGCAGAGAAAAAGATTTAATTTGAAAGTTTATCAGTCAGCCAACAGAGAGAGCTGGTAGTAACCTACAAGTTGCCAACCAACAATTCGACAGTTGGATGGAATTGAGAGTGATACATAGATGTATCGAAACTAGTCTTCAAGAAATCTACAATTATGAGATGAGTTGTCTAATCTAACTTGATTTATTAATTAATTGAAGATGTAAAGTCAGTGAAATATCTGTTACTTTTAATAAATGAGGAAATAGTGCTGATGAGATGAATAATAAAAATAAATAAATGAAGGGCTATGATAAGAACACTAAACTCTATTTTATGGAATAAAAAAATAAGAAAGAAAACAAAAAGAAGATATACATCCACTCTAGTTCTAAGTGTTATGTTTGTATGGGGTGTAAGTAGCAGAAATAAAAAGAAGTCTTGAACACCAAAACAGATTTCTCAAGATGGAGTTAATGTAAAATGTATCTAGATAAAATACGGAATGATGTGATAAGAGAAGGAATGAAAATAAAAAAAAGAGGTATATTGATGATGTTCAGAAGAGACAGTTTGATTGATTTGATCATGTCACATAGAATGAAGGAAGAAAGAGTCCTAATAAGGTATTAAGATGGATACCATCTCAAAGAATATATCGAGGTCATCCACAACACAACTGGATGACATTATCAGACAATGATGACAAGAATTGAAGAATGCCAGAATAGAGAAAGATGGCAACTGGGGATGGAGAGACAGTGACAGCTGTAACAATCTGCAAAGCAGAAGAATAAGAAAGTTACACATGTAACCATGCAATGATTCTCTATTAGAATGAAAAAATGTGAAAGTAATTGGCAATGTTAGGGCAGTCAGGGCTATGCCTGGCAGAAGTCAGGATAATAAATGCTGTAGTCATTTCTTTCAGGAAGGTTGAAACTCTTCCTCATAACCTTTGGTAAGAAACCTTCATAATAAATACCACATCATACATTTTATTCCCTGATAGGAGAGGCATAGGAGGAGGTCAGGTTCATTGTACATCAGGAAGTCCAAGGACTGTTCACTCCAGGAAGTGTCAAACGAAGAGATATAATTGCTATCAAAAATAACTTGGCCCACATTCTCGATCCTAAAAGCACATGCCAAACAACCTTTTATATAGATTCTTAGGGTGAAAATATTAATGAGTCATAACTACATATTATAAAGAAAAATAACACTTTTAACATTAAGATGATTGATCTGTAGTGGCAGCAAGAGGAATCATCATCGCTTCTTATGTCAAAACAGTTAAAAGATTAGCAGTTAATAGCAAAGTTATAACAAAAATAGATATTAAAAGGGTCCATTAGAATTTTAAGAAATCAGCAATATGGTTTAATTTATGTTGCTTATATATTTTTAACAAAGCACAAAACATGTTAAAAAAAAAGCAAAATTATGTGACATGCTTTGCCAGTTAACATAAAGCCCATAACAATAAAGTCAGAATGAATTCCCCTTTTTATATGAGCAATTAAATAATTGTTTTCAATTCTATAGGGTCCTTTCATATATTACACAATTTTTTCAAAAGGCAATAATTATGTCAAAATGCATTGAAATAAAAAAAATATATATTTTTTTTAAATTTTATCTACATACAGTCCCATTTAAGTGTGGAAAATTATATCAGGCCAATGTCCACCTCCACTATCTCGGTAGGCAGTTACTCGGTCTAATGAAGTTCATGATGACCCTATCACAGAACATCTCTGCTGATGTTATTGATGACACATTTAATTTCTTCCTTAAATTGGAGAACTGTTTGTTGGTTTCTTCACGTAAACTTTGGACTTCACATAACTCCATAAAAAAGAAGTCACATGGAGTAAGCATCGTAAGATCTGGGAGGCTGTTCCAAGTTGCCATGACTGAGGAAATTTTTCATGGAGTTAGGATTATTGTCCTCATGGATATATGACAGGTAGCCCGACCTGCTGAAACCATCTTTGGCTGTATCCACATCACCCAGGCAGCAGGCCACAATTTGTTTCTGACTCATTTCACGATAATGCTCACCTTAACTATTACTGTGTAACCATCGGAACTTCTTAACTGAGTAACTGCCTGCCGAGACAGTGGAGATGGAACTATGCCTGATATAATTTTCCACATTAAATGGGGAGTGTATGTAGACGAAATAAAAAAAAAATTATTTACTTAGTTGTTTCATTTTAAAAAAAAATTCTTTATATATATATGAAAAGCCCCTATATCATAAGAAAGATTGTCTAGCCAATATTCTTTGAATACAACCTATGGCAACTTATTTTTAAAAATTTATTTATCTTTCTGCAATAATGTATAAATATGAAAGTACAAATTATATTGAAGAGAAAAATTTTCGCCTAGACCGGGACTCGAACCCGGGACCTTTAATAATAAAATCGTCATAAAGCCCTACGGCTATAAAGTGTGGTAAATTCCCAATAAATGTCTTCTAACTAAGAAGCCGCCATTGCAAAGATAGAAACTATGGTTTCAAGCATTTGGCGCGAGGGAATTACAAACGTACATAAGAGAAAAATTTGCGTCTAGATCGTAACTCGCCCGGTAGCTCAGTTGGTAGAGCAAAAACACGGCCCGGAAAGACAAGGGTCCCGGGTTCAAGTCCCGGTCTAGGCGAAAATTTTTCTCTTCAAATATTAAATTATCCTTCAATGAGAAGTGTTAAATTAATAATAAAATCGTCAATGAAAGTACAAATATGTAAGGGGTATGTGCAAGCGTAAATTTGAGAAACTTGAGCATTTTAACCAAATTTGGAACACTGTAAATTGATCGGCATAGGCTGTAAGCAGCAAAGCACCCCTAGCATCTCTAGGGAAGTAAGAGGGCAGTTGAAATGGAGAAATGATCGACCATGATTGACAATGTTCCAAAAAATTCTAGAATACTGAGTAATTTCAACCAAATTCGGTACACAAATAAACTTACAATTTGCAAAAGGGAAATAGTGACCCAGCAGGCCTAAGAGGTACCGAAATTTGATCAGACATCGGGACAACTATATTAAATGAAGGGTGAAGGCTAAAAACAATCAGTGACATCAGCTAAAATTTCAGTATTTAAACTTTGAAGGTTGTAAAGTTACAATCAATCTTACAAGAACGATACAAAAGTTAATTACATAAATGAAAAAAAAAAACTCATATTCAGATAAGTTGAATATATTATATGTAGGCACATAGCAAATCACCTTTCAAATGCTTGGACATCTCAAAAGAATAGAAAAGGGAAGAACATGAAGTAATAAATTCAAGTTACAAGGTAAACGACCATGAGGAAGACGACCATGGGAAAGATGATTTAACAAGAAGAAAAAATACAAGGAGAGGATACTATTGAAAATTAAGAGGATGAAAAATGGAAGATAGAGATAGTGATTAATTAGAAATTGAAGTTCCGACCAAAAATAGGAAGATGATGACTTTTGAAAAATACAATTTAACCTCCAACAAAAGGAAAATAAAGTTGCAAAAACTGAATGTTTAAAATCTCTGGCAGGACAAACTTATATAACAGAAAGTAAATAATAAATAAAATAAAAAAGCTCAGTTTAGAAGCTGTACGTATGTACTGCATGATGGTAATCACATAAATGGAAAAGATAGAATTTTACCCTTGTTACAGATAATCCTAAATCTGCAAAATGGGAAGTAAAAAATTCTGGTTTGCATTCATAGCTAACAGAATTATGTGCTGGCTGTAGGCAATTATTACACATATACTAATTAATTATTTGCACTGTTAGCAAGAGCATAAAATCCATATATATAGCCTATATATATATATATATATATTATTATATATATATATATATATATATATAAACGTATTGAATTATACAATCAGAATGTTATTTATATTATATTATGAAAGGAATGCGTACTGACACTCTAATAATAATAATAATTACAGGTGGATAGTCAGTTGAAACGGCAAAGGGCGTTGAGTTTGGGATAATATTACTCACCATCCCCCAGTCCCTAATACAGGGCGTCGAGTCAGATAAGATTACTCTCCATCCCCTATTGGAATACAGTCAAATAACA
Organism: Diploptera punctata; assembly: GCA_030220185.1. NCBI lineage: Eukaryota > Metazoa > Arthropoda > Insecta > Blattodea > Blaberidae > Diploptera > Diploptera punctata. Next base: position 78 of record JASPKZ010001451.1, on the reverse strand, counting down.
TGGCTGGTAAATCCAGTCTTCATACGACTTTAGAAGAGATATTCCCTTATTTGGATGAAGGGTGATCTTCCAACTCAG